>CAUYON010007366.1:0-43413 GCA_963573935.1 Arctocebus calabarensis
AGAAGACAGGCACACGTCCTACAGACATATGAAAAAATGCTCATTATCCTTAATCATCAGAGAAATGCAAATCAAAAAACTACTTTGAGATATCATCTAAGTCCAGTAAGATTAGCCCACATCACAAAATCCCAATACCAGAGATGCTGGCGTGGATGTGGAGAAAAGGGAACACTTCTATGGTGGGAATGCAAAGTAATACATTCCTTTTGAAAAGATGTTTGGAGAATAGTTAGTGATCTAAAAATAGACCTGCCATTCAATCCTACTATTACTCTACTAGGTATATATCCAGAAGAACAAAAATCACATTATAACAAAGATGTATGTACCAGAATGTTTATTTCAGCCCAATTCATAATTGCTTATGTCATAGAAGAAGCCCAAGTGCCCATTGACCCATGAATGAATTAATAAATTGTGGTACATGTATACCATGGAATATGAGGCAGCCTTAAAGAAAGATGGACACTTTACCTCTTACATCTTTACATGGATGGAGCTGGAACATATTCTTCTTAGAAAAGTATCTCAGGAATGGAAGAAAAAGTATCCAATGTACCCAGCCCTACAATAAACCAATTTATAGCTTTCTTTTGAAAGCTATAACCCAATTATAGCCCAAGAAGAAGGGGAAAGGGGAGAGGGATGGGAGGGGAGGGGAGAGGATGGATGGAGGGAAGGTAATTGGTGGGATCACACCTATGGTGCATCTTATAAGGGTACATGTAAAATTTACTGGGTGTAGAATATAAATGTCTTAACACAATTACTAAGAAAATGCCGTAAAGGCTATGTTAACCAGTTTGATGAAAATATTTCAAATTGTATATGAAACCAGCACATTGCACCCCATGATTGCATTAATGTACACAGCTATGATTTAATAAAAAAAAAAAAAGAAAGAAAGAAATCTGAACAGGAGGATTTCTGATGGACACATCACTGAAAAAGGGTAAAAGCCGAAAAACATCACCACGAAGTGTAAGGTTAGTCTCATATAACTTAGAAATCTAGGTAATATGTGGAACTATAGGTTTTATTTGGACAGAGGTGAGGTTGGCTGATAATTCCAATGAAGGAAAGAACAGGAACCCAGGCAGTGAGATGAGCATGTCGGAGTGTTCTGACCTGGCGTGGGCAGATTATTTCTGTGAGGAACAGCAGAATGTGAAGTCAGACATACAAGCTGGGCAGCAGATGAGGACATGGATCAGTGGTATCCGAGAGCTGGTTTGAATTGTTCACATCTCTGTTATGCACATCTGTTCCCACCTTCACGGAATCAGCCATGATGAGACTAATTTCACTATAGAAATCAGCAAATAAAACAGATTAGGGTGGGCGGTGCCTGTGGCTCAAAGGAGTAGGGCACCGGCCCCATATGCTGGAGGTGGCAGGTTCAAACCCAGTCCCTCCAAAAACTGGAAAAAAAAAACAAACAGATTAGGGCTCTGTTCCCCCAGCTCCTCCAGCCCCCACATAACCACTTGTTAAAAATATATCAATCACACATTGGATATCAGGTTTCAGAGATGGCACTTGTTTTTAAGCTTAAATAATATATATATATACACACACACATAACAGGATGAAATTAAAATATTTGTAAAGATTAAAAGCCACAATTTGGCACTATCATGGTGTGGAATTATCGTAATAAGTAAAAACTAAAAATATTAAAGCTAATAATTTCAGTTAGAAAGAACACAATAAGATTGATGGTTTGGAAAGATTTGCTTGTTCTGCCATTCTTTGGCCCTAATACACCTATGTTGCCTTGACTTTTTTTTCCTTAAGTTCCTTCCATTCAATGAAACTCTTTTTAATCCCAGAAAACACTTAGGAAACTGACAATGGTATTTGTAAGCTTTGCTTTTGTACTTCATAGCTGTCTTCTTCTTATGAAAAGAGGAAATACATTTGAATATAAATAATACATTTGAAAAATTACATAATATAAAAGGTACAGCAGAGAAAATGCTTAAAACGTGTAGTTAACCATTATTAACATTTTTTTATTATTTTTCAAGAGATCATGTTATACTTCCAATTTCCTGTTCTTTTTCACTTTTCTTTGTAGCATTTATCAACATCTAAAAATCACTTTTGATATTTTTATTTGTTTCCTCTTTTTCTTCCTCTGGGCTGTAAGCTTCATAAACAGGAATTTTTATGTTTATTGCATTATTTCTAACAACTAAAACAAAGTTGTAAATTATCAAAAATATTCACCAACTGAGTATAATTTTATAAATGACTGATAAAGTACTCATATTAAGAGATTTGCATGTAAAATATAGATTTATATCATTATTTTAATAGCTATTAATATCTTATTTTATATATGTATATTCATGTCTATTCCCTCCACACACACACACATATATTCCACATATACCTGCTTAGAAATAGAATATCTGAGTTAAAGTATATAAACATTGTTAAGTCCTTCAGTATATATTAAAAATGTAAACCTGGGCTGTTCCTTTGAATTATAAGTGTGGAAGATTCTGTTGATTATCTATCCAATGTTCATCTCAACCTGTTTTCCTTACAAATGGAACCCCAATTTTATTCACTGCCATGGCACACTCAAGATAATGGTACATTTCCAAGATCGGAAATTCTGGGGGTGTCTCATTATACAATTTTTAGTGTCCTTTCATTTTAACAAATATTTGTTAGTATGTATTCTAAGCCAGATACTGTTTTAGACAGTGGAGATACTTTTTAAAAACAAAACAAAAAGAAATTAATTCTCTTGGGAAAAAGGTAGAGCATTCAACACACCAAAAAAAAAAAAAAAAAAAATCAAAACTTCACAAAATGTATAGCATGTTCATGTTGATAAGTAACAAGGCAAAACAATCAAAGAGGTAAAGCATATTACTTTTGCTTTTAAATAGGATGATCAAAAAGAGCCTCATTGAAAAGGCGCCATTTGATTGATGACTTAGAGGTGAGGAAGCACTCTCTGTTGATTTATGAGGAGAAAGAATTCCAGGTAGAAGAGAAGGTACTAAAACTGTGAGTCATGAATGTTCTAGTGTGTTCAATTAACAGCAAGAGCAGTAGGGAAAGAGGTCAGAGAAGAATTATTAAGAGGTCGAGTCTCTAGAATACTTCAGGCATTCTTCTCTGAGAGAGTGGAAGCCATTGGAAATTTGAGTGGGGAAATGACAGGCTTTAACTTATAATAGGATATCTCTGGTTGTTAAATTGGGATTGTAAGGGGTCAAAGCTGATGGCAGTGAGGCAAGTTATAAAGCTGGTGGGGTCATCCAGGCGAAGCACCATAGTGGCTCTGTACAGAGTAGACAGATGGTAGACAGAAGTGGCCAGGGTCTATGTGTGCAGTGCTTTGAACTAGAGGGTTTCCTCTCCTTTCCTTCCCTTTCCCTTTCCTCCTCCCCTTTCTTCCCCCTCCACTCCCCCTCCCTTCCCTTCCCTTTCCTTTCCTTTCTTTTCCTTTCCTTTCCTTTAACTTAAAATACACTGCAAGTTTTGAAAGAGTATAGCTGGAATGTTTTAATTTCTGCACTCATTCATTGAATCCCCACAACAATCAAGATAATGAACATATTTACAACTCAAAACATGTTGTATGATTCTTAGAAATCTGTCTTTCCAACGGTGCATTCTCTCACATTCTGAGGCTATAACTAACGTTTATTCAATAGTGTACATTAATTTGTACATAGACGGAACTGAAAAACATTCTTAGCGTAAAATATCCCAAGCATGGAAAAGTGAGCATCCCATATACTCAAAACTAATTTGAAACCAGAAAATGAACAACTATAGGCCCATGGGAGAGGAAAAAACACAATTAAATTCAAGAAAGGAGAAAAGGAAAAGGAGGAAGGCACTTAGCAATTCCCCCACTTAACAAATACAATGTAGAACACGTGGTTATTTTTAGAGACAGGGTCTTGTTCTTGCTCAGGCTGGTCTCTAACCTGTGCGCTCAGGCAGTCCACCACCTTGGCCTACCAGAGTGCTGAGATTACAGGCATCAGCCACACACCCAGCTGAATTAGAGGGTTTTGTGAAAGATTGCATGTACCATGTGACAAAACACAGGAGTTGCAGAAAAATCCTAGTTTGTCTAAGCTAATGATAAAATGTTATGACTAAAATTGAGAAACCAATACAAAAAGGATTTGGAAGAAACAGGGTTTTCTTGTTTCTGTTCGGGGTTTTTGTTTGTTTATTTGATTTTTTTCCCTAAAAAGTATAGAAATCAGAGATTTGGTTTGGGACTTGAAACTTTCAAGAAAGTTTTCAGATATTCCTGCAGAGCTGTCAAAGTGGCATCTGGATTCAGATGGGAAATATCTTGATTGGAGATATGTATTTGGTGCTGTTAGAATAGGAACAGTTTTAAAGTATGGGGATTATACAAGATTAGTAAAGGGTTTTGTATAGATAAAGAGGAGGAGGGAAGAGTTACAAAGCGGAAGCCTGGGCTTTTCCATGTCAAGAGTTCAAGTTGGAGAGAGGGTGTTAGCAAAGGAGATTTAGAAGGATCAGCCAGAGAGGTAAGCAGAGAGCTAAGACAGTGGGCATTCTGGATGTCAAATTAAGAAATTTTCAAAGAGTATAGAGAAATTAACTATGATAATTCTTACCTACAATGCAAGTGAGAAGGGAATTGAAAATGCCAATTAGATTTAACAATGTGCGGATCATTAGTGAGCTTGGCAAGAGGCATTTTGTTGGATGGGTGAGAATTAAAACCTGGTTTCATTGTGATCAAGAGACAATGAGAACAGCAGTATTGAAAACAGTTATGATAACACAAGTCACTCTTTAAAGTAATGTGCCATAAAAATAGAGATGTGGGTTTGAATTTTATTTTTAAGTTATGATAGAGATTTGGCAATATGTTTATTTGTCTACCAGAAATAATCAGCGATAGGGAGCACCATCCTCTGGTGGATGAGATTGGATGAGATCTTGTCCCCAAGAGACAGCGATGGCCAAATGTCCAGTGTTTATATCAGTTGACCCACTGTCAAGCAGGAAGGTGAGTAAATGTGATGAGGAAAGCTTACAAATTTTTCTGTTGTTGGCTCAGGTTTCTCAGTGAAATACGAGGCAAGTCAGCATCTGAAAGTAAAGATGTGATGAAGGCATGGAGGCTTATGTAGAGGGTCTATGAAATCTTAACAGCCTTTGGACAGTGAGAAAATGAGTGGACCGGGAAAGGGCGCTAAGCAGCATGAAGAGTCCTTTCTGTTTTTTCCTGTGTGAATCACATTTGCAGTGATGAAGACAGAGTAGCAACCTTTTGATCCTGAAAAAATAAGTGTGATGACAGAGGTTTCATATGAGTGCTTAGAAAAATCCTTTGATGCCTTCAGCATTTTAGAGTCATTTTACTTTTCCTTACTTTGGGACTTCCATGATACCTTTCGAAAATAAATCACTATTTTATTAGTCCTTGTTAGTCAGGTCTCTGTTACATGTGCTCCTGAACTTGATCCTAACATATAATCCAGGTGTGGACTTATTTGTTAGATGAAGAAGGGTCTAGTATTAAAGGTTTTCAAGAAGATTATAATGCGACTAGTACAAGGGTTTAGAAGGTTACTCTAATGTGGCCAATGGATTTTCCCTAAGTACACATTATCTCTATTCCTTCATAGCACTGGTTATGGTTTAGCATCAAAACCCTTTTGCTACCTAATGGAAAGCCTATGACTGCTGTGTCAGGAAGAGTTACTCAATCACCGCTCATCGAAATAGGTTGGTGTTGGTTGGTGTTTTCTGCTGTGAAATTATTAGGTGACTGTAATATCAAAGACTGCCTGAGAGCAAATTACAGTAGTCTTCCCATTTATAAAAGTGAACTTCAGGTTCCCTGTGGGTTTTGGGCATCCTGTCAAAGTTCTTATAGAGATAACTGTCACATTGAAGTTCTACTTTTGAAATAAAAGTTCCATTTCATCATTGAAGATCCTGAATTCATCCTGATCCATGGTAAGTCCTTTACATAATAGTTTCTTGCTATATTCATACTGTTGGCTTTTAAAACTTGGGATTATTTTGCCGTTATGTAAAAGTTAGCAAGTAATAGTATATTTTCATTAATTGTCTTAGAATTCTATCACATATTCTCCACCTCAGAGACAGTTTCGTGAGTGTCTGAAAGCTTAGTGCCAACACAGCTCATCTTCCTACATGAGCAATGTATTCCATGGCAGTAAATCAAGAATGAATTTCTATTAAAATAACCATTTATTTCTTTGGTAGAAAAATGCAAATCCTCATAATTCTGAAGGTCCATGGAAGAGACTTTACAAAACATAGATGTCTAAAGCTAAATCCATAAATAATTCTCTTATTTCATTGATTCATTTAGTCATGAATATTGATCTCTTACTTTGTGATAAGCATTATGCTAGGACAGGAAAGAAAATAAAAGTTGAGAAAAAAAAACAAGAAAGATAGTGTTCGTAAATGAATGTAAGTGGAAGTGAAACCTGTTTCATAAAGGCAAGTAAGAGAACCAAATTTACTGAGCACTTACTAACTGCCAGTCACTGTCAGCTAGACATACGTTGGGCTTATTATATTTTAAATAGTTACCACTCTTTGGCTGCATTGATTACTGCAGGGCCATGCAGCTGGCATGACAGCAATAACCAAATGGCTCCTGGTTAAAAATAGTTGAAGGGATTACAAAATGAATATAAAGTAGGCAGCCTCTTGTTGAACAGTCATCAGTAATCCATATTTATAATGTATTAATACTTGAATATTGTAGCACCTGGAAATATTGGTCTGATGAAACTTCAGTCTAGAATGTACCTTGAGCATGTAGGCAATGCACATTTAAGGAATTATTACCATTTAGAGAAAACTATATGCACCATCTAAATGGTAAGGAGTTCTTTACTTAAACTTAAGTAAGCAGAATAATTACTGGAGGATAAATAATGTAAATTGCTTTATTTTTGATTTAGAAGTTGATTACTTAGTTTATGGACTATCTTGGCCTCATTAATGTTGTTTTCTTCAACTTATCATCTCTTGCCTTACAAATGTTTCTCTATTTCCTACCACTCTCTCTTCAGAAAGTCCTTCAAAAGTAAGAGAAGGAAGTTGAAATTACTGACAAAAATGAAATATTTTTTTGCTATCATGTCCCAAGTGTTTAAATAACATGTATGTGGGAGCTTACTGTTAGTTGTATAGATTTTTTGCAGGGTCTTTTTTCAATGTCCTAGATTTTGAATTGCTCTTCCTATTTTAAAAAGTCTACTCTGTCATATATATGAAGAATAAAATCCTCCTTATGATAGTACACACTTTCTGAGTGTGGGGATCTGAACAATTTTATTAATTACCTTTGTTTTGAGGTACTTTCGAATTTAACCAATAAGAACAGTATTAATTTTATTAACAAAAAAAGTTTAAAAATTTTAAATGTCTAGGAAAGAATTAATATATACCCCGTTAAACTTCTGTTGAATCCTCCTGAGTAATAAGCATAAATTTCAAATAATATTAGATTTGTTTTTGAAATAGTATCAAACCACCAGATATTGTATCACTGAATTAAGCCCTGTCTTGATGCTCCTCAGTATTAACATTTATAGACTCCTACCTGACTCTGAGAATGGTTATCTATTGTGAAAGAACTTTAGGCTTGTGACTTTAACTAGAGAGAAAATGAAATACCCTCAGACAGATGCTTGCCAAGAAAATATTTCCTAACCAATTGTCAAAGGATGTGAGGTGGAAAAAAGAACCCCAATACTACTGAGGAACAAAAGGTGGAGAATATCATTTGCATATGAATAGATCCGATTTTCCATCAAGCTTAGAAACCTTAGTGTTTTCCATGACATACAAGTTCCTAAAAAAAGATTGTTGTTTTCTTTAAACAACCTACTGCTGATGTTTACAGTAAAGACTACTACTATGGTGCTAAAGAGATAAATGCCTCTCAAAAGGTTTGAATTTAGTTTTTGTTTCTCTTTTCTTTTGTATCAAATAATTTGAAAGAAAAAATTTTAATTCCTGCAGTTTTACCTATTTATTGTTAATAGGAAAATGTATATCAATATAAGCAACAGTTAATTTTTTTTTCTTTGTAGTGCGTCCTTGGTATAGAACATGTACTGTAGTTAAATTAATATGATCAATGAAGAATTCATGTTAAAGTTTATAGTAGAACACTGCTGATATTTCCATGAGTACCCAGACTTCACTATTTATAGATTAAGCAGTTTGAATATAATATTAATTATGTTACATATGTATATATTTATATGTATGTGTGTGTATGTGTTTTAAGGCAAGATTTACTTTGTAAGAATCGTGGAAGATATTTAGTCTATAAGGGGATGGAAATTTGAGATAGTTGACTTTTTAAAAAATTAACTAGTGGGCTCGGCGCCTGTGGCTCAAGTGGCTAAGGTGCCAGCCATGTACACCTGAGCTGGCAGGTTTTGAATCCAGGCTGGGACGCCAAACAACAATGCCGGCTGCAACCAAAAAATGGCCGGATGTTGTGGCGGGCACCTGTAGTCTCAGCTACTTGGGAGGCAGAGGCAGGCAATTCACTTAAGCCTAGGAATTGGAGGTTGCCGTAAGCTGTGATGCCACTTGAAGCTCTGTCTCAAAAAAAAAAAAAAAAAAAAATTAACTAGTGGTACACAACATTTAACAGATGGATTTTTTGGTCTGTAAAATAGGGTCTTGACTGGAAGGAGGACAGGTAAGTGAAACAAATAGTGTTTCTCGAGTTTATTGTCTATTTTTATAGGATTGGAAATTTCTGAGGGATAATTGAAACTGGGCATGAATTTGGGCTTTTTGATAGTTCTCTACATTTACAGATTGGTTATCTGACAGTTTCTTTCTTTCATGGAATACACAGTTCTCTTCCCCAATGAATAGAATTTTTCTTTATATAATTTCGAATGTTTTTACTAGTAAACAAACTCAATGGATTGCTTATGTAATATTCTAACATTTGATAAATTTATATATAAGCAAAATATAGACAAACAAGTTAATAATCATTTAGTTAATTATAAATAAAAACTTTTTTTAACAGTCAATGCTGCCATTCTTTTTCCTATGTTGCTAGAGAGGTAAAAATCTCTATGAATTTTCCTTTTGCCTCCATTTTCTTTCTGTAAAATGTTTATTTTGAAGTTCTATATTCCTGGAAATATCTTTCTATTTATCCTTCAAAAGAAAATCTGTCAGTACTTGCAATACTTAGAGATCTTCAAGTGTTTAAAAAAAAGAACCCCAAATTACTCAAATCAATTTAGACAAATTAAAATATTAATCTATGCTACTATTGCAGAGACTGGTTTGTCTGACTTTTCTAATCGATATTGACTGGTCAGTACAGGATCTAAACATTTCAGGTGGACATGATCCCTTTGAGATAATATTATTTCTTCTCATGCTCCCATACTTGAGTTGAAGTAAAAGGAGAGAACATGGGAAAAAGAATCAATAAGAGAGAAGAATAGAGGTGCTAGAGTGAAATAAAAGAGAAAAAATGACGCTAGAATACTATGAAAGAGACAGTAGCATGAGTATACACATGTCACTTAATAATTACAATTTTTAAAAATACTAATTTAAATCACATGAAACATTCATTTATATGAATTGATAATAATAGGAATGGTACACTTTACCAATGCAAGTAAATGCACATTGTCAATGGATTATATAAAAAACTAATTTAGCCTTCTAGGAGTCCAAAAACTATAGTTAATAGGATTCTACAGGTATTGAATAATGACAGTCTCAGCACAGAGATGTTAACAGGGATTCAGTATTAGAAACAGATACTAAAGGAAATGTTTTGATTTCAGAACATACAGCATTTATTGAAACCTGTGGACTCTGGAGTCAGACTGCTTTTACTTCAACTGTAGGCTCATCTGTATGAGCTGTGTAACATTATACTACTCTCTGCACCTCATTTCTTCTTTTGAAAAGGGACAATAACAAGAACCGAATTCATAGGGTATTTCTAAGAGGAGGTAATGTGTACTGTATGTAATTATGTATGTGATTATGGTATAAGTGATCATGCATAACTTATTGTATATGAGTATGCATAAATTATTGTATATGATTATTATTGTATATGTGTACTGTATATAATTATGTATGTGATTATGATGTAAGTGATCATGCATAACTTATTGTATATGAGCATGCATAAATTATTGTATATGAGTATACATATCTGACTGTATGTACATGTAATGGAACATGTGTATATTATTGTGTGTGTACATATTACTGTGTATGTGATTGTGCATGTACGTATATGAACTTGTACGGGCATGTATAACTTTATGTCTGTCTATGAGCATGTGATTGTCTCCATGTACATGACTGTAACTGTGGTGTGATTACACATGTTTATGAGAGTGTGAGCATGCGTGTCCAATATATGTGTATATGTATCTGAGTGCGCAACTATGTACAAAGTACTCAAAGTGCTTGCCACATGTTAGGTGCTTCTTGGAAGTTAATTATAGCAATAAAAGGTAATTGCATTGGAAAGGATGGGAAAAAAAGGAGGAATGATTGGCTGGGAAAGTTTTAACTATAGAATTAATTTAAGTGAAATTAGCATGTTTTTGTTTGTGCTCAGAGGAGTGAGGGTTAATTTGGAGATGGATTAATGGTGAATAACTTGTAAGCTGCTAAAAAGAAGGTAAAAAGGCACAATGTAAAACCTCAGAGGGAAGGGAATGCTAGACTCAGACATAAGCAGTTCAAAAATCTATAATGAGGTAATTATTTAGATCTGTCTTAAAGTTTATAGACATGCTTCTGGGTCCGATACCCTGACTTCTCTAATGTAGTTTTAAAGGGTATAGGTCTCTCCATTCCATTAGTATTTTTTCATGGGTCCATAGGACCAATAGATTCCAAAATGTTTAAATTATATAGACCTGGAGGGAAACTTCTGGAATTTTTCAGCAGTGCTTTAGAATTTTGTTATTTTTCCTTTCTGATATTACATTAGAATTTTGCCCATTTTAAAAGCAATGTTCTATGAATTTTCTCTGCTATCTTGTGAGCTATAGAACCAACTTTGGACAGCATTTTTTAAATGTTTGCACTGGAAGAATTTATGTCACTAGAGTAAATATACAAGTTAAATGTACCAAGGGTGATGCATGATTGGTAACTATCTTTGTTTCTTCTACTTACTGTTTAACTTTTCATATTAAATATTATTTAGACTCTCGATGTAGAAGCAGATTCTGTCACATGTGAAAATGTACCCCATTATGATTTTATGACACACATCCCTTTTCTCCCATTTTAATGTCAATTAAAGTATAAATTATCCATTTCGTAGGTATTGCTAAAGGAATTTAAATAAATGCAATAGATATATTTGCAAAGACAATCATGAGGAAGAAATTACCACAATGAAAAAAAGTCTGTTTGCTAAATTTTGAGATTTCAAAAACATGTTAAATCCATAAGCTCAGGTATTAGTCCACTATGAGTAGTATTAGTCTTTTAAGTGAAGACAAAGATTAGTGATTATTTAAACCTCTTTCTTTTGAATAACACAAAGTATTTCTGAAAATCACCTAAGCTCTATATCATGCTAATGACATCTGGCAAATGCAAAGCATTAATATTTTCACTTTTCAGTGTGGAACAGGAATCAAACTGAAGTGGAGTGATTTGCCCAAGGTGTGCAGTGAATCAGTTGGAGAGCTGGCGATTTGGGTTGGCAAGTTTAGTCACCGTCTGAATTATAAAATTCAGCCCTGAACAGGGCTGCGAGAGAAAAGGGTTCATTCAGATACGTAATACCTACTGTAGCTTATACCAAATTTTACTTTTATATCCCTTTATGCCTTTTTCCAAACATGAAAAAAATAGTGCCTAGAGATTTCAGAAACAGTCAGTTAAACTTAAAAATAGTTTTTCTCTATTGAACAAAATCAAACAGATTTCTTAGCATTTGACAGAGATGTCAGAATGAAAGTTAAATTCTCATTCATTTCGAAAACATCATTGTGCAACCTCCAAAATATTTAGAAGATATATTTACCTCTCCTTTCAGAAGGTGTTGACTTATACCCATTCTTAAAATTAAGGCTTCTCTAAAGAAGACTTTCTTATGTTACCTTACCTGATCTGCCAAAAAGTTGAAAGTTCAGCTTTTATGTGTATCTCACGGATCAAGGATAATTCAATACATAATTCCCATATTAAACTATTGTGGTAAATTCCTTAAAATCTCATCTAATATTAGAGAGTAGTAATTTAGAATCTCATGTCAGACTCTGGACCCATAAAAGAGCCTGGGAAGCAGTTTTCCCGAGTGATGTGAAGATTCACCCGGGGATGGAGCGTGTGCCGACGACTGAATCTGCGGTGGAGCTCACGAAGGTCACTTGAATTTAGTGGTGAGAAGTTAAAGTGAAGTAATTGGTGGAATGTTTTATTTAAGAAGGTGAAAATAAGCTGGTCTTTAAAGGCAAACTATGACCCTAGAATGAAACTGACAGATTTCAACTTGCATAAGAATTCCAAACAATAGTTAGTGGCTTTCCAGAGTCATGTTAAAGATTGTGGGGCTAAATCAATGCCTCAAAACATGACCTTTATTGACAGAATGCAGTTCTTATTTGAGTTCAAAATATTACTTCCTACTCATACTCTCATGAAAACTAAGGCACGAGGCATGCCTGAGGGGAGATGTGAGCAGACAGAACAGACGCTCACCTAGACAGGAACCTGTGATTGACCACCAGCTCTGGTGGGGTAGAGAAATCCAGAGACAGCAAGAACTGAAAAAAGTGTTCTTTTTCATGTGAACAGAGAGGGAAAGAATAGAGAAGAACGAGTTCCCCTTAGAGGCCCGTGAATTCCAGAGAGACAGCAAGAGTCAACATTCTCAGCCATGCATGAGCAGCGCCCTTGATCTCGATCTCACTGAGCAAATACGTTTTTCTCTGTTTGTGGGAAGAAGTAAATGAGGGTTTTGGGTAAATGAAGGTTGTGTCTTTCCTATTATTCGCGTGACTATCATTCTTTCATGTGTTTTACAAGTTTTGCATTATGACCTGGATTCAAATTGTGACGGCAACATTGATGACCAGTTATGGTGGATCAGAGAAATCCAGAGTCAGCAAGAGTTGTCGCAGACCTCTCTGAGCTTCAGCCTGTTCACCGTGCGTTGGCTTTCACACTGTCTGTCCTGCTGACCTTACAGAGTTTTGTGAGGCTGAAATATAAAAACTTAAAAACCGGTTAAAAATTTAATCTTTTAGCAGCAGCTCCCAACCTTTTTGGAACTGGGAACTAGTTTCATGAAAGATAGTTTTACCGCAGATGGTGGGAGGATTTTTACAGGGTGATTCAAGAGCATCATCTCTGCACCTCTGATCATCAAGCAATAGATTCTCATGAAAGGTGCCGACTCAGATCCCTCCCATGGGCAGTTTATAGCAGGGTCCATCCTCCTGTGAGAATCCGACACCGCTGCTTATCTGACGGGGGTCAGAGCTCAGGCAGTGAGGGCAGCGACGGGGCGCAGCTGTAAATGTAGAGGGAATTTCACCGGCTCGGCCCCCCACTCCTCTCCTACGGTGCAGCCTGGTTCCTAACACTCCAAGGGCCCTATTGGTCTGCAGCCCGGGGTTTGGGGACATGGTTTTGTAACATATCTGAGGCGATTCAAGTGTGGTGCAAAGTCGTATATTACCTATCTCTATAAGAAATACGCTTTCCAATAAGAACGTCACCGAACTCCATTCTGTACCCGCCTCTGAACCATTTTCTACGTTTGCAAAGGTCATAGGCAATGGTGCATCGACGTTAGTCTGGATACCAATCTGTGTGGCTGGTTACATACTCAGTGGCTCCTCTAGCAACACAGGTCGATGAAAATTTGGATACACCACTGTCTGCTACGTTTGCAAACACAGAATATTAAAGAAAAATGCAACTTTAGAGTGCCAGAGACAGAATATTAAAGAAAAATGCAAGTTTAGAAGGCCAGAGTTATACTTAACTGGATATTAATATATGCAGAAGTTTGGGGTTAGTATCTATATGTCCTTTTGTATAACTAGAGAAAAAAGAATTATGAATACTAATCTTGATGGTAAGTCTTTACTAGTTATATATTATGCTAGCAGTGGAGAGGCTGGAACTTACATAGGGTTATATGATAGTGTTGAAATAGAACATAGAGCTCATTTCTGTGTTTCATAGCATATTTGCTACTATTTATGTTGGTGACATTAAAATATCAGTGTTTCAACTCTGAAACTTTCAACCATGAACTGTATATTCTTTTAACAACTAGCCTTTATCCACATCTCTATTTTTAGGAGATACTGTTTAATCTTGAAGGGTAAAAGTCCATAACACAGTCATCCTTCTTAAGTACAGTTTGAAAACACATTCCTAAGAAAATACTCATTCTCCCCCAAAGTTTACTTTGGATCCTGAAACACTGACTTGGAAACAGACTCATAATTGGCATTGTGTTGCCCTCACAAAGAATTATTTTGTAATTAGATAAGATGATGTTGATCGTGCTGTATAAACACAGTAGGCTGCTAAATTTTGTATTAAAACATTTTTCAGTAACTTAACCAGTAAATATCTTTTTTTATAAGTTGATCAGTATAATAAACTGTCATGCATGTCCATTTCGTACACAACACACACACAGGTCATTTGTCATTGTAAAATTATACACTATAAAAACAAAAGGAAATTTCAAAGACAAATATACTCTGCCTCATTAATGATTGTGCTTTTGGAATTTGGAAAATGTGTCTTGTTTTCAAACCCTGCTCTTTATCTTATCAGAAAATATTAAGAACGAGGATCTATATGCCCTAAACAATGTGGTTCCTGTTAATCTTAATGTTTTACTTTCCAGGTCCATTTGTGACCTGATTAATATTGTAAAGGGCAGTGGCTAACCTTGACTTCCCTTATTCCCTGGAGACCAGATCACTGATGATGGTAACATCTTTCCTTTGTAGGTAGAGGTTAGAGGATCAAATGTATCACAACGATGAACATGTGCCAGGGGAGTCTATTTTGGGCAGCCTTGCTTTGCAGCAGCAATAGAATTCATAAGAGTTGCTGGGGTCACCACTACAGGGATTCAGCTCTTTGTTGTGCCCTAAAGGCAAATGTCAAAACTTAAATCCTGCTGTATTGGCAAACCCCCCCAAACAAACAAACAAACAAACAAAAAAGCCAACAAAAGCAGAGTGATATGTTGGTAAGATGCTCCCATTTTCAGGGCTCACCATTTCCCTGGATCCAACTCTGCCTTACATATTGTTGCACATATTCTTAACAGTATAAATGTTTTCACATTGAATTGATCAATCATTTGTTGGATTTATTACTATTATTCTGGGCAAACTTTAGTCAAAGATAAGGATCTAATGTTTATAGCTGATCGGCTGATAGAAGGAGCCAATGTGCGAATAAGTCGTCTATAAAATTACCCAGGTGATACACAAATATTACTATAAAATAAATAAAATAATTTTCTCATGATGTTTTCTTTTACTTCATAGACTTTAACTCATTCGGAGAATGTATTTACAGAGCAGCTAGTACAGAAAAATACTGAAACTACCCAAATAATCAAAAGAGTAGCATTACAAAGATTATATTTATTGGCGGTATAGTTTTTTAACTTGGTCTTCTTTACAAGACCAAGTTAGTTGTCAGGGCACTATAATTTATTTTATATTTTTACTTTACTTATGCCTTATTTCCTTTTGGAATTATTTGCTTATAACTTATAGTATGTTATAATATATATTTTCTTATATAGTGTAATATTTTTGTCATTCAATGATGGAATTTAATCCACTATAAAATCACGAAATGCATGCCATAGTCACATCATTGTCATTTGCTAATATTATTATTAGAAATTAGGAGAAGAAATTAAATCTAAATGATACCTCTGTAACAGATAGGAAAAAACAAATTGTTATGCCTATTCCCACATACTGTACAATACAGTATTTCTGACTAGAGATGAATAGGGTTCTTTCCTTACAAGATCAAGCAATTCTCCAGTAGGCACTAATTGAATGTTTTTATAATTTATCTCTGACACCACCTGAAGACAGCTTCTTATTCTAAAGTTGGACACTCATTCCCATAAGACTGCCCATGACTCCAATGCCAGTTGCAAGCCCCAGATTGTGACTTGTATTTCTGTCGAACTAGGTAGAAATTAAAGAAATAACAGCCTCCACTTTGGGTTCAATTAATTTCCAGAGCAGCTCACAGAACTCAGAGAAACACATTACTCATATTTACTCGTTCATCGTGAAGGATATTATAAAAGGTACAGACAAACAGCCAGGGAAAGAGAAGCACGGGGCAAGGTCGACAAGGGAAGAGGTGTGGGGCTTCTGCACCCCCTCCAGGTGTGCCGCCCTCCAGGAATTTCCACGAGTTCCGCATTCCAGAAGCTCTCAGACTCCTGTTCTTTGAGGGTTTTATGGAAGCTCCATTAGGTAGGTGAGATCGATGATGTCATTGGTCATTGTTCATTAACTCAACCTTCAGTCTCTCTCTCCTCCCTGGAGGTTGTGGGGAACCTTCAGATACTATGATGTCATTTCAGGACTATGTAGATAGAGGCCACAAGAAAGTTAAAAAAGAAAAAAAAAAAGAAGGAGAAGAAGAGCTGATTCATGCTGAAAGAAATGAGGCTGAAAGTTCCAACCCTCTAATCACATGGTTGGTTTCCCTGGCAACCAGCCCCCTTCCCAAGGCTATGCAAGAGTCGTCTCACCACAGTCACCTCAGTAGAACAAGGGTATCCTAATCTCCCAGGAAATTCCAAGGGATTTAGGAGCTCTGTGTCAGATGCTCCTACCATAGGGGGAGCTACAGAGGTCTCAGGAGCTCTGTAACAGGAACTAGACTCAAAAACAAAACTGAACAAATGATCTTCCTGGTACTGCTATCTATAAGGGTTGGGGTTTAGGGGCTCTACATTAGTAGCCGGGCAGAGACCAAGCACATATTTCTTTTCGTATCACAATATCACAACCTTGCATATTAAATGTACTGAAATATGGATTACCTGGCCTTTAGGGTCAGCATACTTAATCATTAATTTCAGAGATATATCACATTTTAATTCCAAGTAACAAATATCTAAGATTCTCAGGGTAGGCTTTATTTCAAAAGCCACTTTTGTTAAGTTGATCTACATAGAACCACATGAATCCACATTTTACTAAAAGGTCATTGGCATCTTTTGAATATAAAATGAGTAAGATGCTCAAAACATGAGCAGTACAGGAAAATTTGAGCCTGGTTAGCCTCAAACGGAAACTGGAAATGTTATTCACTAAGTGTGATGTGAAGATTCCTGTGATGTCATTTCAGGACCATGTAGATAGAGGCCAGACAAGAAAAAAAAAAAAAAAAGAAGAAGAATTGCTGATTCATCCTAAAAAAGAAAATCTAAAATAATAAGGCAATGGCTCTAAAGCAGTGACCAGGAAATTACTTTTTGAATGAGACGCTCCAGGGCAAAAGTCCTTCCTTAACAAATATTGTTTAAGGCAGTGAAATCTGTTTGCCATCATTTCTTTCCTCCCAGGTGATTAAATGCAAAAGAAAAACTGTCATTTGATAGCCACAGAAGCTATTTACTGAAAGCATATTCAATCACCATAAACATTATTTTTACAGCAAGACTAGCAAAAGATAGTATGGGGGTTCCCATAAAACATTTTTAAAAAGAAAAAAACCAATAGTACCATATATTTTTTATGAGAGTTTCAGAGTGATCTGTATGCAGCTGTTTCCCCAAGTCCTGCCTGACTTTGCAACGTCTGGTTTTGGAGCCAAACGGCATAAAATTCAGTTCCCACATGTGATAGATTTCAGAGGCTGAAGAATAGGTTCAGGAATTGTTTTCTTGTGCAAGTAAGGATGATTCCAGGTAATCTATTGTAATATAAACATGAAATAAATATACCTGAGAAAGCATTTGGTTGACCATATGTTTTAAAGAAAGAAACAAACAGAAAAATCTTCCTATGTTCCCTCAAATTACAATAGTCTTTTTTTCCTGTCTCATGCTTTTGGTAATTTGGCCTAAGTCTTTCCAAAGGAAAAGGTGGACGCGTGAAAGTCTCAGGGGTGTACCCAAAGTTAAGCAGACCCAAACTTAGAAGGTATAGTCTGGCCCCATCACAGTTAGCAGCATCCGGAGATGTATGGAAGTCTTCCTACCAAAGGGAAGATGCTGATGTCGTGGGTACTGAGACGAAATAGCTGGTAGAATCAATCGCCGGGGGCTGAGAAGAGACTTCTGCCTACATGGAGCTGAGCTCCTCTCCCGAAGGAGACTTAAGTGACTGCCCATCTCCGTAATGCTGGATCAATAATCCTTACATTGTCCTTTGGAGTGAGACATCTCCCCTGAGTTCTTCTGTCCTGGGTTTCTCTTCCTGGCAACGCTCTATTTCTCGCCCATCCTTTCCCAGTGCAGAAGAAGGAATCCCCTCACTTCAAACTTCCCCCTGAGAACATAGACTTTCTAAGCAGTAAGACAGAAAAAGCCTAAGATTATTTGTCTTTTTTCTATCCTATCATACAACCTCCTTGAGACACTAAGTAGAAAATTAACTTATTTTTTTTTCAACTGGCTACATGAAAGGATCACAAAAGAAAAATACCAGAGCAGGCGCCTCACCCTCTGAGGTGTGTGCTAGGGAAGAGGATTTTTTCCAAGCACTTTAGTGCAGCTGAGTTTAAGAACATGTAGTTAGCTATTTGAATGGGGAAAGAGAAAATGAGAAAGAAAATGATGAAGGCATGGTGAGGACTCAATATTTTAAAAATCATTTTGTGTATAGTTGTTGTAAATAATAATAATCAGGACAATTAATTATTTTCCATTACATCAAAGCACTACACACTACATTTATATAGTTGTTTAAAAGGTCAAATGTGCCTTTGAAAGAAAGTTTCTCACTACTCAAGGTATTCAAAAGAGTCGGTATAAAAGTTTGGAACATGTTTAGTAGCACAGGAAGAAGGTGTGTGATTTTTATCAATATAACTACAGTGTATTGAAAGGGCAAGATAAAGCTGTAATTCACAATTCTTGAATGTGAAAAAATACTATTACAAGGCAGTGCCTGTGGCTCAACAGACTAGGGTGCCGGCCCCATATGCTGGAGGTGGCAAGTTCAAACCCAGCCCCGGCTAAAAACTGCAAAAAAAAAAAAAAAATACTATTGCCATCTTATTAAACTCTTGTATAGTTAACTAGTAAGCATTGTCTTAAAAAGCAACATAGCATTTACTGTTAAGCACTTTAAATGAAAGCAATGACAAGTCTGTATTTTTTTAAAGGGAAAATTTTGCTTACTCACCCTCATAGCTTTATTGCAATGGCTTGTCAGGGAAACCTGGTCCTGGGAAATCCATCTGAAGTACCCAAAGCTTCACACATTTTATGATATGTGTGTAGATTAGACTGAATTAGTACGTGACATTTCCTGAGCTTTAAAAATTGACTCAAAGGTTTCCTTCTATGATGTCTACTATTAGAATTTTCTTCCTCATCCACAGTTCAAGTTTCACTGTTACTTAGATGGCATTCAAGTCTGTGGCACCCTCTTCATTCCCCTAAATTAGTTTTTTTTCAAATTTTCAAATAATTTCTGAATATTCATGATGCCATAGGAAGATAGTCATATCTGATTACTTTTCATATGGGAAGATTAAGAAATTATTTATTGTATTTTAATGGCCCTGTTCTCTTGTCTTTATATAATTGTTTTGCTTTTGTTTTTGTTTTTGTTTTTTGAGACAGAGCCTCAAGCTGTTACCCTGGGTAGAGTGCTGTGGCATCATAGCTCACAGCAACCTCCAGTTCCTGGGCTCAAGTGAGTCTCTTGCCTCCGCCTCCCAAGTAGCTGGGACCACAGGCACCCATCACAACGCCCAGCCATTTTTTTAGTTGCAGCCGTCATTGTTGTCTGGTGAGCCCAGGCTGGATTCGAACCCATCAGCTCAGGTGTACGTGGCTGGCGCCTTAGCCCGTTGAGCCACAGGTGCCGAGTCGTCTTTATACAATTGTAAGCGAAAACAATGTAGGAAACAGATCATGATCTAAAAAAAGTAATAATAATAATAATCAGGACAATTAATTATTTTCCATTACATCAAAGCAATTCTGGGATAGTCCATGGTTATATTTCAAAATATTTATGATTAAATTGTCTTGCAAATATTTTTTCAGTATGCTTAAAGTAGAATATATTCATGGAACAAGAAAGCACAATTAAATATTAAAATTCATGAATTTATAAGGAGAATTAAGTAAATTTATAAGGAGAATTCTTAATAAATTAAGAATTATTAACTTATTTTAATAAATATAACTAATATCCTATATAACATTAATAGTATGCTTTTCTCTTGAGCATATGCTGAGGTACTAAAAAAATAGCTAATAATGGATATAGTACATTAATCTCTGAATTTAGTAGATATAGAGTTAAATTTAAGAAAAAAATTTTTAATTTTTCAGTACCACCCAATGGTATTGAACTGAGGGGAAGTTTTTCTTTCCAAAACATCTTACTTATTTTTGTCCAAGATACTAGGTCTGACAATTAAGTTCACAGATTTGTCATTTTGTGCTTACCCTGGCAGCACCGTATAAACGACCGAGTAAGGTTTCATAATCTTGCAATAGCAGTGCCTCACAGCTGTGTTCATGTTGATGAGAGGCATTGCCTTGCTGAGTGGTGTTCATTATTGTTATATGTTTTTGTGTGCCATTGTGAGAATGTAGGAACTTGAATTAAAGCAACGAACAAATATTCAGCAATTTCTTGTTAAACTTCGAAAGAGTGGAAGTGACATCAAGGACACATTAGTCCAAATTTATGGGGATAATGCCATGAAGAAAATGACCGTGTACAAATGGATAAAATGCTTTTCCTGAGATGAGAGAAAGTGTCACTGATGAAAGAGGTCAGGATAGCCAGTAGTGAGCAGAACTGATAAAAAACATACCAATTTTTTGTCAAGGTGTGCATCCAAGTAACTGACTGGGGCTATGAGAAGCACACCAGACCGAATCCCATCTCACATGGCACTCTCTGGGGGGGAGTTTCTAGCCAGCAAAAAATAACTGTACGGAAACACCCTCCTACTCACCTGATATGGCCACCAGTGACTTTTTTAAAATTAAATCATAGCTGCGTATGTTAATGCAATCATGGGATACAATGTGCTTGTTTTATATACAATTTGAAATGTTTTTATCAAACTGGTTAACATAGCCTTCACGGCATTTTCTTAGTTATTGTGTTAAGACCTTTATATTCTACATTTAGTAATTTCACATGTACCCCCAGTGACTTTTTTGTCTACCGAAACATAAAAAATTATATTGAAAAGAAGATATTTTGATAACATTCAGGACATCAAGAGTAATACAACAACTGCTTTGATAGTCATTCAAGAAAAAGAGTTAAAATTGCTTTGAATGGCTGAGTGGGGACTGGAGTTGAAGGTGACCAGAGTGCTATTCAGCAGTGAGATAAGTGGCATTTTTTCAAGGACGAGTTCTTTAACTTAATTGTCAAACCTGGTATATCTTCCCCCTCTCTTTATCTCAAAGCCTCTCTATTGCTATATGGGAAAAAAACATTTAGATTAGTTTCTAGATTTTTATTTGTACCCAAATGCATATAATTGAAACACTTTAATAGGAATTCTAAAACTACACTGAAAGTGTGCGTATGTATGTATATAATTACATCCACAGTTGCTAATATACGAAATAGCTCCTAAATGATAATCATGAAAAAGATAAAACTAAAACTCTTAGGAACTTAAATCTGAGATAGTACAGAGATTTTAAATGTAAGCTCCAATGTTTCGAAGGTAATAGCCATCACACAAAAGCATACTTGTATAAATGAAAAGTTAAGATGGGTTTATTTTTATAAATAAGTTGACTTTTCATGTTTTATTGTTCTTGAAAAAGCCACAACATGTTTCCAGAACTATTATGACCAGAGGCTGTTTTTGCAGAGATGGTGCGCACACAGCCTTGTGTAGAGTTCGGCTGGTATGTCTGCTATTTTGTTCTTTGTATGAAGATTTTTCTTCAGGTGATTGAACCAATTTGATTGGACAAACACAGACCTGCACGATGAGGGGTGTCGCTTTCACTGCCTCCCCTGGCATGTGTTTTTAAAGAGCTAGGTAAACAAGACTGTTAGTTGTGAAATTCCCAAGAGTATTTGGTTTGGCTTTCATCACAGAAGTGTATGTTCCGAGGATATTTTGAGAATTCTTGGCAATAATCTAAAATGACTTCGACTGCCCTTCATCATTTGCTCAAATGAATATCCCTCTGGCTTGCCCATGA
The DNA here is from genome assembly GCA_963573935.1 of Arctocebus calabarensis. Classification (NCBI taxonomy): domain Eukaryota; kingdom Metazoa; phylum Chordata; class Mammalia; order Primates; family Lorisidae; genus Arctocebus; species Arctocebus calabarensis. Next base: position 22,451 of record CAUYON010007366.1, read on the forward strand.
GAGTCCTGTTTACCTTTGATTTTCATAGACTATTTATCTAATCACTTGGCATCTTTAACTCAAGTCTCAATTCTGCTATGAGTCCAAATTCATTCATATCTACAGGCATTGAGAAATAATCCAAAGACTGTTTAGCTAGAGGAAGTATGAGATATTTTCATTTCTTCAATGAAATAATAATAATTATTATTATTATAAAATAGAGAAAATGTTTTTTAGTCAGAGATTATAAAAATCCATATTAAACTTCCGGAAGAGTCACCATTGTTGGCCTCTGAAGAATCTTTGGCTATGACAGTAGACGTGTGCTTCCCTTAAACTGCTGTGTCTGACCCTCTGTGAGTGAGTGGTCATCTCTTCCCAAAGAATTAAAGTGAGCCCCGGATGGAGTCCAGTATAAACCCCGGAGAGGCATCGTCAGGGAACATGGATAAAGAAAAACATAAATTAAGAAAAACCTGCTGTCCGTATGAAAATCATGAAAATTATTAATATATATGGATGAGAACAAAAGTTGTTGGTGGTGATTAAATAGGAATGACTACAGCATCAAGAGAGCCTCAGTTATGTGTTAAATTCAATTTATACAAGAACGGGCACTTAAACTCACAGTGTATGTGTTTGAAGTAATCTCCATCATCATTTTGGGGAGCTAATCTAATAGAATTCTTTATGTGCAGATGAGAAGATGCGAATCCATACTGGTTAGGTAATTTTGTAAAAGTCTGGAGGGGTTATTGCTTATGCTTCCTCTTCCTACAAATCAGCTGAGAGCATTTCACAACCCTACTCTGTCATTGTAATTATTTTCTTGTATACTTAAAAGAAATTGTGTTTTTAATTTCTTTTGAAATGCATTAACAAATGCAAAGTGTTTGGTGATGAAATATCCATTAATTAGGCCAAGTTACACCAAATACTCATTTTGCTAAGAGAATATTTTTACCAGAGTTTTTAGTTCCTCTTCTTTCACTTCCCTTTTTGAGGTTTTTCTAAGAATGAATATTTAAGTAGTGTACTCGACATGATACACTCCTAAAAGGGACATGTGCTATGACAACTGTCCTCCTAAAATCCAGTGAAATAAAGGCTACTCAAAAGGTTTTAAACTTCCCTTTTGCATTTCACATGATCAGAATTCAGCCTTTCTGAAGATCACATCAATAGCATTGGTTTCAGGGCGGCGCCTGTGGCTCAAAGGAGTAGGGCGCTGGACTCATATGCCAGAGGTGGCAGGTTCAAACCCAGCCCCGGCCAAAAATTGCAAAAAAAAAAAAAAAAAAAGGATTGGTTTCTTGGGGCTGCTGTAACAAAGTACCACAAACTGAGTGGCTAAATAAAACCGAAATGTGTTCTCTCCCACTTCCAAAAGTCAGCAGTCTGAAATCAAGATGGCACGGGTATTCCTTCAGGTCTGTGAAGGAGGGTTTGTCCCGTGCCTCTTTTGTAGCCCCTGGTGGCCTCAGAGGGGCCTTGGTTTCCTCTGTCTTCAATTTTTTCTTTCAGTATCATCATACCCTCCTCTCTCTGTGCATCTGTCTCTCTGGCTGAAGTTCCTCCTTATGCACGGACACAGTCACATTAGATAAGGGCCAAGCCCTGATGACCAGATCTTAACTGGCTCTTCTGAAAAGCCCCTATTTCTAAATAAAGTCACATCATTTGCAGGTGTTGGAGGTTAGGGCTTCAGTATCTTTTTTTGAGAGGACACAATTCAGTCTGCAGCAATGTCCTCAGCAGGGTTAATGATCACTGAACAGCATCGTATCTTCTGATATTTGTAGGACATTTTATTTGATCATTTCCATTATTAAACATACTCAACATCTTCCTTCATTTATATTTTTATCCCCTTGTACTTGAAACTTCTTTAAAAAAAATGTCTACTCTAACCTATGGTTGCTACTGCCACATCTCACGTTCACTTTTCAACCCACTGCATAATATGATTTCATATTACATCACACTGATGAAATAACTCTTAATCTGGTTAACAATGATCTCCATTTCACTAACTCCATTTGAGATTTTTTTTTTTTCTGTCCTCAATTAGCTTATCTTTTCAGGATTATTTTTCAAAGAATCAATCAGCAATGTGTCGTGAGGATTCCTGTACATTCTTCCTGGGAATGCTATGAATGCTAATTATTCTCTAGTGGGGCCATTTCTCAGGGTTGTATTTTCAGAAGGCAGCCCTGAGGAATAAAGGAACATTTTCCTCCAGATGAACATCATCGTTACTTCCCCTTTATCATGAAAGTGGTGAATTTCCCCAGCTCAGTGTTCCTGTCTTATAATTTAATCCATTGTGTCTGTAGGCATCCATCAGGGGACTCTGAGTCATTCCTTGGGACTTGAAGGACATGGCGAACCAAATCAAGCAACACCCTGTCCTCTGACTTACGAATTTTGCTGTGAGTAATAAAGATCTTTGTCTCTGAACCAAGAGTCATATGCCTTCTGCCAGGTTGCTTAAAACAGTAGTAAATGAGTTTATTAGAAGGCACATGGGGAAAATTTGCTGGTTCTTTTCAGTCCTTCATAATCATTTGACATTATTTGACATTCTCCAAGTGTCACCTCCCTTACCATGCCTTTTTGGTTTCCCTTGCAAACAGTTTCCTTTCTATTTGGGTCATCAGATCCTGGAGTTTCTTAAAGCTAAATAATAGGCATTTTTGGAATCTCTGTCTACAAAATTTCAACATATACACAGCTCTAGATTTCCATGATGAGACCCAGACTTATTTTGCTAACCTAGACCTCTTCTCCTATTAATCAATATATTCAGCTACTGACTTGACATCTCACCTAGAGATTTTGAAGGTATCATGAATCCAGATGTACACAATTGGATTTCTAAGCTTCCTCTTCAATGCTTATTCTCTTTCACTATTCCCTCTCACAGTGACCAGAATCAACATTTATCCCTTAGCTCGAGTCATCCTCTTCTGGATCCCTAACTCTTCCTATCGAATCTACCACCAAACCCTCTCAATCTTATCTTCATCCTCTCAATCCAAGTATCCATGGACTCCCTTTATTGTTACCTTCACTCTGTCCTTAGCTACGGTTACGTCTTCAGTAGGCCTCCTAACTTGTCCCTGTGTGTTCATTCTGCCCTCCCTCCTATCTACTTTCAGCTGAAGCCAGAATGAATGATCACTTTAAAACTCACACTGTTCAGTTAGACAGAAGGAATGCGTTCAAGAGATCTGTTATACAGCTTTCTGACTACAGTTAATAACAATATATTGTGTACTTGAAAATTGCTAACAGAATAGATTTTAAGGTACTTAAAATACAAAAAATGATAAATAGGTAAAGTAATTTATATGTTAATTAGCTTGGTTTGGCCATTACACAATGTATACATGGTTCAAAACACAATTTTATGTACTATTAATATATATAATTTGTTATTTGTCAATTAAAAAAATAAACAAAGAAAACAACTCACATCGTATCACATCACTCCTTCCTACCCCTGCTTAAAGCCTGCTTAAAAATTTCATTGTACTTCAGTAAAATGTTATAGGTTTGCTGCTGCTTAGTTTATTGATCTTAGGCCAGGTAAATCTTTCAGCAACTTTGCAGTCAGATTTGGATCCTTTGTTACATAGTCAGATATAAGCTTGTTGCCATTCTTCAGAGTACTTTTGCTAATGGACAGTCTGTATCTTTAATGTGACTATTTAATGAATGTCTGTGTCCCTTCTCAGACATTAATCTCCAAGAAAATAAAGTCCCCTGTTTGAGTTAGTTCATATCATATACACTATATCTCCAGCAACTTGTACAGTGCTTGTTCCAAAATTGGCAGTCAAATATTTTAGAGTAGAAAAAAAGAATGAATGCTTTGAAAAAAATAACCATTCATTTTTTCTTACCTTAGAATTTGTGTTGTACTTCAATTAACAATTCATACATAAGCCAACAGGGTGTTTTAAAGTTGTAAACGAGGCCATGTTATCTCTTACTGAAAATCCTTCATGACTTCGCATCACACTTAGAATGAATGCAAATTTCTTACTTTGGCTGCAAAGTCCTATTTGACCTAGTCCCTCGCTAACACATGACCTCTCTTGTAGCTATTTTTCTTTTTACAATAGAGGCAGAATGAATTTTCCCCCTCATTCCCATCCAGAAGCCAACACTCCAAGAGTTACCTTGATCTTTACGTAACTGGCTCCTTTTGCACTTAGATCTCAACTTAAATAGCAACTAAAATCCCTGCCCATCAATCTTAGTGGTGCAATCATTTTTCCTTGTTACTTATATAAGTTTGCTGTATTTTTCTAAGTTTTGTCCATTCATTTACATATCATATTCTGTCACCCCCTACACACCACACACACACATACACAATCTCTTTCTTATTCACTGCTGTATTCCCAAGACTCACAACAGTAGTAAGTACATTGTAGCAACTCATAAATAACTGTTGAATAATTATATCCTTAAATTCGGGGGGTAGTTATTTTAGACAATGATTTTGCTTTAGGAAATTAAAACTACTTCTTGCATGACCAAATGTGAAAGTGATATAATTTCTGTAACAGGTCAAAGTAGTTTTTTATGATTTGGAGTTTGTCTCCAAATCACTAGGGAATCAGTAAGTCTGATTATTTTCTGTTTTCTTTGTTATGACATTATCTTGAAAATCAGTTGTTTGTACTTCTTTTAGCAAAGTAAAATTGAAAAAAATTTAAACTAGTATGAGAGAATCTTTTAATAATCCAATTTGGAGTTACTGCAGACCCAAAGGAGCCCAAGGATTCCCTAACAATCCTCTGATCTTGCAACATCATTCTTCTGTACTCTTACTACTTAGATTTGAAAGGAACAGACCACACAATCACAAATCCTTTATAACATTTTGAAAAGTGGAACTTAAATATTTCAACCATTTTACCTTTAATGTGTGAATTAATGATTTCTCCTTCAGTCATTCTAGTTCTCTAAAGGTCCTCGCTGGATAGGCCAACTCATACATGGCTCACCTGCATCTGTTTTGAATTGCATTGTTATGAATTAAAGCTTGGAATCTATCAGACTAGTAAACAGGAAGCTGACACATATTTAGAAATAAATCAGGAAAAAATACCTTCCCTTTTTTTGTACTGTCACTACAGGAAGAGAAAATGCCCCTCAAATGCAGCAGAGACTCCATTTTCACTGGTGCCCAGGAGGTGAAGTGAGAGGTAAGTCTCCCAAACTGTGGAGCACGTTCCTCATGTATGAGTGGTCTTCAAAGGGGAGGGTCAGGGAAACTTTCTGAACATTTGAAACCATGGGTCGTGTATTACTATTCCCCTTTATTGTGACATTGCAGATCCATTGTGTCCAAGAGCACAACGTTTTAGAGCTCCATTTCTATCTTTCCCTAGTACTGTGCCAACTCAATAACTCACTTTCTTTCCTTCTCCTCAACCACCATCAATGACACTCTTCACGCTAATTAACAAATTGAAGGGAGTTAGGAATGGCTCGCTTGTAATGCATTGCCCTTTCAGAAAGTGTGCTTCTCTTTCAACCAGGGGCTGTGGGTTAACTCGGGATTCTGATGTTAATCATCTTCCTCTTAGGGCTCTACAGGCTATTTGTGTGTGTGTGTGTGATCAAGTAAGAACAAAGCAGTTCAGCTTGAATTAACAAAATGTATTAGGATGTTAAGTTCAACAACCACAGAGTTCTGTGGAAAGGAAGACTGCGATTTGACAAATGTATTTCATAGAAGCTCTAATAGTTTTTGAAATGTGCTTCCAAAGGGTGTAGCAGGTTGGTCACTCAGACATGTGAAATGTAGTCACAGTCCTGGCAGCAAGATGCTAAAGAAAATAAAGACTAAATCTCTTTTTATGAATATCAGTAAGCTAAAAAGAATAGGAGAAAGACCAGTTGCAATTACGGGTACAATTATCAACCACTCCCTGGATAATCGTTGGAGCACAGTTTGCATGAACCAAACTCCACACTGTGCTTATTCTAGTGCAGGGGAGGTTCAGTATTCTAGAAAAGGAGTGTCCTCTCAGGAGAATCTGGTCTACCAAAGTATAAAAGAAGTCACATGCTTGAACCTCCAGACTCATGATTCTTTAATTAGAATTACAATGTTCACTATTCCCAATCCCTCCCATTAATTTTCTACTACCGCTCAAAGATAAGTGGGGATGAAAAGATTACATAGCAAAATATCCAGGAGTTAATAAGCTGCTTGGATAAATTAAGCAAGATAATATTTGTTCAATGTACAGCATGTTTTTGGGCAATAGTAAGTGTTTTATAAATGGCAGCAATTACGTAAAAATATTATTATTATTATTAATATAATGTAAACTTCTACTGCTGTGGGTTGGGCAGTAAGGTACAATTTTGATTTTTTAGAGCAAGTCAGCAATTGTATTTTTGATAAACAACTGAATAGTCTTCTAGTCAGCATTCAGCCTAAAAGATATATATATATATTTTTTTTTTTTTCTTTAAACTCAGTAAGACAGGGACTTCTGGTAGGTAATAATAGAACGATTTTGCTTTAGAGAAGAACATGATAAATAGAAGTTCCTGCTGGTTTGAAACAGTATGAATTAAAGGTAATTAGGTGGTGTTTAACATATATAATAGGTGGTGTTTAACATATACTGGTTGACAAATATGTAATACCTGTTGTATACACATGGATTAAGGCCTATTGATAGATAGGCACACAGATGTACAGACCCATTTGATGCATTGCTATCAATACAGCTATGTACCTTCCTCTAACCTTGACAATGACTCTCCATGATGATCATTTTCTTATTTTATTTTTGAGAAAACTAGGGCTTGCGTAATTTCTGTGAGTCTTAAAGCTGTATATAGCTCTATGTTATTTCAGCGTTCCTGAATTTGAAGCTTTGGTCATGGACTCCTTTACGAAAGTAATCAGAAGATAATGCAGCACTCCTGGGGGAAGCGAAACTGTGCATGTGTGTGAAGGCCTGGTGTGCCAGCTTTGGAGTTAGACATTCCTGGGTTTGATGATAGCTTTGTCAGATATGACCTAGAACATCCTTGCTTAAGATAATTAATTGTTGTAAGCATTAGCCTTCTTATCTTTGATATTGACTGATGATACTTCTTAACAGAGTGTTGTGAAAGTTTTGTGAGATAAAGTGTGCAAATTGCTTGGAAAAGAGTCAGTCATAGGCATTTGATGATTAAAGAAAAAGACCTCAAAAATAGTATGCGGTTTCATTTTATCAATTGATAGCAACTGTTGCTTGGTAAATTGCTTGTTGATTATGCCATAATGAGTCCAATTATAAGAAAGTAATTATTTTGCCATGTGTATAATGTTACAAGGAATAAAGAACTACTCATTATTAGGGAGAGTTATTAAAAACTAATCGACTTTGAGATATCTCTTGTCACTCTGTGTTGTCTAATACTTTTCATAATTTATTGCCTGAAAGAACCTTTATCCTTGGTTACTTTGCCAAATACAGACTCAGTGCAAACTCAGTATTAGTCACAGATTATGTTGTTTATGGCAGAAATCATTTGAAATTTGACAAAATATAATCTTTGTATGATAAAAATTTATAATCTCTGTGTTTTTATGCCTTCAAATTAAATGATGTACACGTGGTAGACTATTTTCTATTAAGCGTGATATTAAATATAACCCATACTCTTTCACATAACTGTGTCATCTCAACTTCCACTTCCTTTGGCCTATATTTCCTACCTTCTTTTTTTTTTTTTTTTTTGAGACAGAGTCTCACTCTACTGCCCACACTACACTCCAATGGCCTCAGCCTAGCTCACAGCAACCTTAAACTCCTGGTTTAAGTGATCCTCCTACCTCAGCTTCCCAGAGTAGCTGGGTACCCACTAGTTGATGTCCGGACAACTTTTCTATTTTTAGTAGAGACAGGGTCTCCCTCTTGCTCAGGCTGTTCTCCAATTCCTGAGCTCAAAGCAATCCTCCCACTTGGTCCCCCAGAGAGCTAGGATTTCAGATGTTCAGATGTGAGCCACTGTGCCCTGCCATATTTCCTTCATTTTATTAGAAATATTTAGGGCTTTTTTAGTAAATTATCTGAGGCCATGGAAAGACAGAAGAGTCTCAGTTTATATTCTTCATACTCCCCATCCTATAGCCTCTTTTCTTTCCACATCAAAATATTTATCCTAAAGAATTCTTACAAAGCTGATGTTCTGTGAAGCTCCTGAGTGTCCTCTCTGAGCTCTGCAGCAGTGGTAGCTAGAACATGGTAAGTATTCACCACAAAACATAAAGGTGGGTGATGGGCCTCCGTCTGTAAAAGGAAGCAGGGTTTAAGTCTTGACAAAAAGAGAACACAGAAGAATCCCACAGAACAAAGTGGCCTCTTCCAGCTAGGAACTATGATGATCCACAACTCACTTCCTTATTCTTTTATCTGGACCTTAGAAATGTCAGTAAGCCTTTAGAATTTATATCCTTCCCTCAAGGACTTCTGTTTTATTAGTGGGCGTAAAATTTCAAGCATTATGAATCCAAGTCGATGTTTTTCTTTGTGGGAAAACCATATACATTCTTTAATTAGCAAACCCGTTGTATTATTTTTCTTACTTTTTTCACTTGCAGTGATCGAAAAAATACTATATTGTATCAAAGATATTAGCAAAAGAAAACATCAAAATATAGTATAATAGGAGAGTAATTTATATTCAAATTCTCAGGCCTTGTGCTAGATTCATTTGCATAATTTAAAGTTTGTGCTCTGACTCAAGGGCTGATTTCTCTCAGGCCCTACATGGCATCAGAGAACATGTGAATTTTTAATAAATAAAATGACTGGACTGAAGTCATTATGTGTGGATAAAGCTGTCAAGACCTATTTGCCTTTATTTGTGCTTGCCTCCTTTTATTGTCATTTCTGAAAATTTGGCATTTCAATGCATTCTTGCTCTAATGTTCTGGACAAGGTGAGGTTCACATTCTGTATCTCCTCTCTAGAAAAGGAATATTTAGGATATGAGTGCAGAATTTGGAATTTAGATTCTTTCTATTTAAAAGGCCAACTTTTAAAAAGCAACATTTAACGCTGAATCACTAGTGTATGTAGAAATAAAGGAAGACCTATCATAGTGAAATGCTTTTGGATGATCTGTCTTGGATATTCTAAGGGTGTTCCAGAATGAACATTCTTCTTTAAGGAAATGGATTTTTAACTTCAGACTTTTAAGGGGCTATTAATAAATAATAATCTAGCAAAAGTACATAATAAGTATCTTGGCAGGATGCTTTCTGAATTGTTTTATAGGTTCTAATCTCTGTCTTTTTAGGAAGAAGCCCATATTGTAAATTCACTAAAAATAGTTTACTGGTCTGGATTGAGGTCTTTCTTCATTCACTGCTGGCTGGGTAAATGACATGACGCAAGTTCCTCTGAGTGGTAGGTAACAGGTTAGAACAGCTGTCAAGACTTCATTCTAAACACTTCTCAGTATATTTTATGATGTAAGCATTCTCTTCGAATGATGCAGTCTCAAAAGTTAAGACAGAGCACATTGGTGAGAGATTGTGTTGGGAGTGAGGTAACAAATTGTATTGCAATCCCTAAGACATATTTTTTAAGCGAAAAAAAAAATCTTTAAGCATCATAGGAAACTGTGTATCAACCCAAAGATGTGTACTTTTATACTACACGTGTATTTAACAAAAATTCTAAAAATCTGGATTCTCCACTTGAACTTCATTTTTTTTTTTTTTTTGAGACTGAATCTCAATATGTTACCCTCGGAAGAGTGCTATGGCATCACAGCTCACAGCAACCTCAAACTCTTGAACTTAAGCTATTCTCTTGCCTCAGCCTCCCAAGTAGCTGGGACCACAGGCACCCACCACAATGCCCAGCTATTTTCTTAGAACTTTAATTTTTAAATAAGTGTGGTGGTCCAGCTCGGCACTTGTTGCTTAGTGGTTAGGGCACCAGCTACATACACCAGGGCTGGCAGATTCAAACCCAGCCTGGGCTAGCTAAACAACAATGACAACAGCAACAATAACAATAAAAAAATAGCCAGGTGTTGTGGTGGGCACCTGTAGTCCCAGTTACTTGGGAGGCTGAGGCAAGAGAATCACTTAAGCCCAGGAGGTTGAGGATATTGTGAGCTGTGATGCTAGAGCACTCTGCTGAGGGCAACAAAGTGAGACTGTGTCTCAAAAAAAAAAGTTTGGTGGTCCAATCTATGTACATCCTTATCACCAAGTGTGTTTCAAAGGTTAAATAGGGAATCAAAATGTCTGGATGGTATTCACCTGTGTTTTCTCATAGAGAATAATATTTTTAAAAAGGAAGACTTGCAACTCTAGGTTATAACTGATTCCCTAAATTTGGAAGAGCAGTGTGTGTGTCATGAGTGTTGCAAGTGATTATTCTCTTTCTTATTTTTAAGCATACTGGCCTTACCTTAGGAGGAGCTTTTAGTCACTCTTGTGGAAGATGACTTGTACCATGACTGCATTAATTCTCCCCATCCCTGTATTCATGTTCCTTTGTAATATGAACCATTTCTCCAATCAAAAGGTGGAGTCTGTTTCCCCAGCTGTGGAATTTGGACTCTTCTGTGACTTGCATTGATCATACGGCAATGTGAAATTATCTTACTTCTGAGAACTGTTCCTCCATAGGCCTTGTAGTCTCTTCCTTTGCTTCCTTGGAATTTTTCTGCTATCACGTGAGAAAGATTTGTCAGCCTACTGTACACAACTAAGGTGTGTGAGATCAACCAGTTGCCTGTTAACAGCAACTATAAAAAATGTCCATCACATCCAAAGCAAGCTACAGATTTAGTGCAATCCCCATCAAAACATCCACATCATACTTTGAAGAACTTAAAAAAAATGGCATTTTGTTTTATATGGAACCAGAAAACAACCTGAAAAGTCAATATAGTTTTTAGAAATAAAAACAAATCTGGAGGCATATTACCAGAATGCAGGTTATACTACAAGTCTGGAGTGATCAAAACACCATGGTACTGGCACTAAGGCCTAAATATAGGTATATGGAATAAAATAGAGAAACTAGAGAAGAATTCAGCCACAAATCATCATTTGATCCTTGATAAACCAAACATAAGCTTCTTTATTTAATAAATGGTGCTGGGAGAACTGGTTAACCACATATAGAAGACTTCAACGGGATCTGCACCTCTCACCATTGACAAAAACTGACTCTTGATGGAACCATTGATTGACAAAAATTGACTCTCACTGGATAAAAGATTTAAATTTGAGACACAATTTAAATTTTTGAAACAAAAATTTTGTTTTTCTGAACAAAAATTCTAGAACAGAATGTCGGGAAAATGCTTGACAATATTGGCCTGGGAAAAGATTTAATAAAGACACCCCACGCGATTGCAGCAAGAACAAAAATAAATAAATGGGATTTGAGCAAACTAAAAAAGTATCTGCACAGCTAAGGGTACCATGAGTAAAGCAAATGACAGCCTTGGAATGGTCTCATTACTAGAATCTACAGACAACTCAAATTAATCAAAAGTAAAAACCAAACAACCCCGTTTATAAGTGGGCAAGAGATTGGAACAGATACTTCTCTGAAGATGACAAATGGCCAAAAAAAAAACCACACATGAAAAAATGCTCTTCATCTCTAATTGCCAGAGAAATGAGTCAGCACCACTCCGAGATATCACCTAACTCCAGTGAAATCAGCCCACAACACAGCGTCCCAACTCTGCAGATGCTGGCGTGGAAATGGAGGGAAGGGGACCCTTCTACACGGCTAGTAGGACTGGAAACTAATACAAACTTTATGGAAAGAAGTATGGAGAATTCTTAAAGAACTAAATGTTGACCTTTCATTTGCTCCTGAAATTACATTACTATGTATCTACCCAGAAAAAAACAAAAATCATTTTACCACAAAGACCTCTGGACCAGAATGTTTATTGCAATTCACAATTGAAGTTGTGGATGCAGCCCAAACGCCCATCAGCCCATGAGTGGATGAACAAACTGTGGTATATGTATACCAGTCAGTCATACAAAAAGACTTCACATATTTTGTCTTTACCTGGCCCAAATATGAAGCTGAAACACATTATTCTTAGTAAAGTTTCTCAAATATGGAAAAAAATCCAATGTTCTTAATACTAATATGAAACCAACATATAAACAACTACACATGTACACAAATGATAAAACACAAATATAGTCTAGCAGGGAGGAGAGGTGAAGAGGAGGAGGAGGGGGGGAAGGGAGGGCAATTTGTAGGAGGAGGGAGGGAAATAGATGGGATCTCACCTAATGTGCACAACGTGAGGGTGTTCAGTACGCCCCCTGGGTGAAGTGCTCAACTACATCTTGAACTTTACCTTAAACTTGAAAACAATGTAACCTAGACATTTCTACCCTCATATTAATTTGAAATAAAAAAAAGTGATTGAGCCTCTCTTATGCCTTCTAGCCCCCTCAAACTGTCAAATGACTTCACCCATTTGAGAAACTTTAGAAAAGAGCATCAGAAGAACTGCCCAGATGAGCGACTACCCCAAATCTCAGAATTGCAAACAAATGAAATGGTGGTTGTTTTAAGCTACTACATTTTGTGGTGGTTTGTTGAACAGAAATGAATAATTGAAACTCATTCCTAGTATTTGATTTATTGAATATCATTCTTGTGGTCCCCAGGCAACAATCTCACCTTGATTTTTATTTTAAATTACTGTCATGCCAATGCATAAGTAGTACTTTCTGCATGTGGTATGTTCTTATGCACCACTTATTTAGGCTTTACAAAAGGAAATAATCAGAAAAGTATTTGTTCATACATTAATATAGTAATAGAACATTATAAATTAAAGATTCTTTTTAAAGAATCCATAGAATAATTTAGTTTTGCACTGCATACTTAAAAGGGCATGTTTGCCAAAGAGGGAACATTAGAAAAGCATGAAGAGAAGCAAAGAAATATCACCGAAGGAATTCTGAGGAATGGGTTTTTGACATGAGAATGAAGGAAGGAAAGCTTAATGTACTCATGCAGTTCTGAGGAATAAAAAGAAAGTAAGAACTCGAAAACCTCAACACTATTTAAAGATTCTGTTAATAAGCTTTTGCACAGTTGTGCATTATATAAATGTTATCATCTTCATTGATGTTTGAAATGTAGCTGTTTTGATAAAGTGGGACAAAATTTCAAACAAATATTCTGTAGGAATGGGAACTTAAGTTAGAAATACTTTCTTTTTAAAAAAATATTTCTCTCTCAAAGTTTATCATGATCATCAAATAGCTATGCCATTTTAATTGTTTGAAGTTCTTTTCTTGTTATTTTCATGATTCCCCCCCTTTGCTTTCTCCCAATTTCCTTCCTCTCTTTCCTTTTACTGTTTCAATTTTTTCGCCCCTTTTTCCAATAGGTATTTGAAAGGGGTAGGATATTGCAATTGATCTTACTGTTAGGAAACGGGTGTCTCCTCAGCAAACAACTTAGATAGCATTTTAAGTTAATTTAGGAAATATGGGCCAGAAACAACAATTATCACCTGGCATAAGAAGCTGATACACATCTAAAGTTACTATTCGTAGGTGAAAATCTGAGTTAAGGAGAAATTACTTCTAAAAAAAGAGAAAAAAACAAAAATATATAAATGCAGCCACATCAATTCACCCAGGCTTCCTCCAAAACCAACTCTCGCCCTTTTATTGTTTTCTCCTGATTCAGGCAGAAGTTATGAACACTTAAGCCAGAGAACTGATTCCAAAGTGGGAAATAAACATTGCTTTTAATTGTATCAGACATGAATATCTTGCATTGCAAATAATTGTTATTTTTCTAAATGACTCTAATTGGGCCACTCCAAGTCGATTCTTTGGCTCCTCTTGAGAAGTAATTTGTTACTAGGCCATATCGCTAAGCAGCACCACACAGAAAATGTGAATTCTAAGATTTTAGTGGCAGATTCCAAAACGTATTTTTGATATATAATTTAATATTAAATGGCATGTATGTCTATGTGATGTTCTAGTATATAAAGCAGATCTTTTTTTCAGACAGTATGGAAGTTTCCTGGTGGGGATATGGTTTCTTTCAAGTTACAAAGGCCCTGAAACTATGTAGCATATGCATGTTATCATTGTTTCCAAATTTAACAAGAAATTGCATTTTGAACAAATAGTATAAATGTTTTATAGCTGTGTGATGATTGGCTGTATGCAGTAGAGAGGGAAACTCTTACCAAACATTTATGCAATGAAGGTTGTGAACCCTTTAGCCAGAGAATTGGGAGATAATTCTCCATGGAGATTTTATGTTTCTGTATGTTTTCTAAGCAGAGGTACTGCTGGCTTTTTTCCAGGCTATCTTTTCATAGATCCTTGTATAACAATCTTGGAAGGTAGAAATTGTGTGCTTTTTTCATAGTAAAAAGCAAATCTGTTCATGGCCTTGATAGATAGAGGTAGTGGCTTCTTTTGGAATAAAGACCAAGCACATATAATGCCCTTTATAAAAGGTACTGTTCACTAAGCTCAGCGTCCCTTTCAGGTAACAAAATTCACTATGGTGCGAGTATCACCTGGCCCTGTTTGCATCAGGTCCCTTAGTGGGGAACTGTGTAAGAAAATGCTGACACTCTGGCTATTATGACACTCTTCTGTGAGTAATAAAGTCCCTTTTCTATGACCTCTGAGGGTCTTGTGACTTCTTGTGACTTAGAGCTTAGCCTGCACCTAGGGTAAGATCTCAGGGCCTCCATGCTTCTTGACAAAGGACACACTTTTATTAATAGTCTATGTTACAATGAGCATATCCAACCAAAAGAAACTTTGGCAGCCTCCTCTTAAAACACAGGGGGAAAAAAAGTACGTAAGTAGCAACATGGGGTGTAAAATTTAGGCAATGTGATTAAAAACATATTATTTCAGCGTCATCCTTAATTGTATGAAATCATTTGTTTTCTGTTAAAGAGGTTAAATCAGGGTTCAAGAGGTTGAAAATAATTTTTTTTTGCAGAGGCACATGCTCGCTCATGGAATCTTTAATATCATTCCATGAAGGCATTTTTCTCATTAGCCAAAATATATACTTTTGATCATGCCTCATTCAAGAAAAATCAGATTACTAATGTCTGATCTTAATGTTAATATACATTACTGGTGCTCACTTTCCCATTATACATTCAAATTAACTGTAGAATTGTTAAAGCACAGTTTGCTAGGTTCTATTTTAGAGTTTCTGTCCTATTAGGTCAGAGACAAGGCCCAAGAATTTGCATTTCTAACAAGTTTCCCAGTGATGCTGATTATTCTAATCTGAAAAAACAAATTTGTGAACCGTTAATATGGAATGAAGTTTGGAAAAGACACATCATACTTAAAAAATCTGTAGTTTAGAATTATACACACCTGTGTCAGAGTACCAGCTCAACCTTTAACCAGGTATGCAGTCTTGGGGAATTTACATACTATCTCTGATACTCATTTTCCTCATCTGTAAGATAGCACTAAGAAAGGTACAACACCTATATTAACCGGAAGTTGGGGTAGGGAACCAGTGCCCTTCTAGATCCTAGAGTAAGGCCTTTTGACTGAATCCAAATTGTATAGAACAAATTCTTTTAATAAAGGGGTTTGTTCTGTGAAGCAGGATTTGGCCAATGGGCTGCCCTTGGGGATCTGGAGGGGGCACAAGTTCACTTTGCACAGTGGATAGCAATTAATAGATGCTCAATAAATGATATCATAATTGTTAAATACATTACTATATTTCAGAGTAATTCGGTTTTATAATGAAGATTCATGAAAGAACTCTTTAGATATTTAATCCCCTCCAAGTTCATTATAATATGAGTAGAATGGCTTATAAGTATGCCTATTCTATTTAAAAAAGGATAAATATCTATCTTAAATATTATAGAACTGGCTAAAAATATTTTGATTTGATCAGGATGTAATCTCTGAAGTCAGTCACTTATTTAGACAAATTCTTCCAGGATTTACTAAAATGTCTACAGAATTTATATCAAATATTTTTTACTCATGGAGGCCTGTTACATATTTGTGAATGGTAGCACATATGTACTCTTTTTATTGTTTTGGTTGTTTTCTGCTAACATTGGACATTATTTGACGATATTTAGGGTATCAAATTTCTCTGATTTTCCAAAAATTGCTATGAAGTCTAAGAGATTTAATAAGGAGAAAAGAGAAATGTCAACTCCCATGTGATGATGTTTCCCAACAGTGAAGTTTCTTTTTTTCCTTCACTGAAGGCAAAGAAACATTTCTTTTAAATATGAGGAAGAAGAATTTGAAAGAAGCATTATGTCCCTTGGTATAGAAGAGCTCATTTAAAAATCTCTTTTCAAGTGTTTGTATACATAGTCAGGCATCAGTTAACGATGGAGATGCATTCTAAGAAATACATCATTAAGTGATTTTGCCATCTGGAAACAATGGTGGAGGGTGTCACACAGACCAAGGAGGCGCAGCCTGCTGCTGACCATTGGGAGAACACCGTGGAGGGCGCTCACAGAGACCTAGGAGGCGCGGCCTGCTGCTGACCTTCAGAGAACACCGTGGAGGGCGCTCACACAGACCTAGGAGCCGCGGCCTTTGTGCACCAGGCTGTGCGGTGCAGACCATCGCTGCGAGCTGCAAGCCTGCACAGGATATCCCCTGTACTGGGTAGTGTAGGCAACTTCAACACAATGGCAAATATTTGTCTAAACATGGCAAAAGTGGTGTAAAATATGATATAAGCAGTAAAAAAATGGTACAGCTATATAGGACATGTACCATACATGGAGACTTTGGGGCTGAATGTTCCTCTGGGTAACTCATAAACTAAGTTGTGAGTGAAAGTGAAAGCTTAGGACACTAATGAACCCTATTGTAGACTTTATGAACCCTGCACGTTTAGACTAAGCTACATTTATGTAAAATATTCTTCTTTCCTTAACAATAATTCAGCAATAGTTTCCCATAACTCGTTTACTTTATAAACTTTTAACTATTTTTAACTCTTTTAATAACAATTATTTTAAAATACCCACATCTTGTACAGCTGTACCAAAATATTATCTTTTTACATACCTTACTCTATAAGCTATTTTCTAAATTGAAAAATATGTATATTTTTACTTTTAGACATTTTTTGGCAAAAATTAAGACATAGACAAAAACACACACTACAGCTCAGGCCTAGCCACCATCAGGGTCAACAGTATCACAGTCTTCAACCTCCACATCTTGTCCCACTGGACAGTCTTCAGGGACAAGTAACATGCATGAAGCTGTCTTCTCCTATGATAACAATGCCTTCTTCTGGAATACCCCTTGAAGGAAATGTCTGAATCACAGTTAAATTTTTTTTAATAAGTAGAAGGAATATGCTCTAAAATTATGATTAAAAGTATAGGATAGTATAGGATACATAAATCAGCAACATTCATTTATAATAATGTTTATAATAATCATCATTTATTCTTATAAAATGCTATAGACTATACATAATTACATGTACTTTTAAACAATTAGCAGAGCAGTAGATTGGGTTATACCAGCATCACTACAGATATGTGAGTACTACATTTCACTACCACATTTGAGGAGTAGACATCACTAGGCAGTAGAAATTTTTCTTTTTTTTTTTTTTGAGACAGAGCCTTAAGCCGTCACCCTGGATAGAGTGCTGTGGCATCACAGCTCACAGCAACCTCCAATTCCTGGGCTCAAGCGAGTCTCTTGTCTCTGCCTCCCAAGAAGCTGAGACTACAGGCACCCGCCACAACGCTCAGCCATTTTTTTGGGGGGTTGCAGCCATCATTGTTGTTTGGCGGGCCCAGGCTGGATCTGAACCTGCCAGCTCAGGTGTACGTGGCTGATGCCCTAGCCCGTTGAGCCAATAGTAGAAATTTTTCAGCTTCACTGTGATCATATGAGACCACTGTTGCACATGTGATCTATCATCAGGTGGCATTATGGGTACATTGCTGTATAGGTGGGTTCATGTGTGTGCATGTGTTCGCGTATGCTTGTATAATTCTCCAATGACAATTAATAACAAAGCACATACATACTTTAAAGTCTATTTAAATTCTTGTAAACTGAAATGTGGCCTATAGATGTTTAGCATTGATTGACATCATTTGTGAATCATCAGAAATGAGGAATATTAGACTCCACCCAGATCCATTGAATTAAAATCTTGATTTTTACAAGACTCTAAAGCACTTTAAAATTTGAAAAGCATTGATTCAATAATGTCTCTGTATAAATTAATTTCCTTTTATGTAATTGATGAATATTTCTTCTTTCTATTAAAAGCAATGCTTAGTTTTTGATCCTAAAGTAGGAAGAAATAAAGATAAAACACTCTTACATACAAGAAATTATTGTACATTAAAAATAACATAACATTGAGTGAATGTCAAAAATGATCCTAACCTCATACAGAACTAGTTGAATATTTCAGGGTTAATTATAAAGGGTCACGGAGAGAAATTGTTATTCTTCCTAACAAAAGAAATGGTTGGGTTTACACATCCTCCTCATTGCTCCAGCCTGGTGAGAACAATAACACAGGAGCCAGAGAGTAGCACGCTCGCCACTGCGGGGATAGAGCAGGCTGCAGCCTGTGCCCACAGGGAGACCATGCCCAAGGTCATATGTGACAGATGTCAGGCGTTTCTTCAAGGAACTTTCAAGGACAGCAAAATTCATAACGTTTCTTAAGCAAAAATTTGTTTCCATATTATAGGGTTCAGAAAAAACAAACATCAAAGCTGAAGCCATTTTACAAATAAATTCAACCTGAAGTCATCCTTCCCTCTTTACATTCACTTCCAGGCAACTTTCAGAAAATATACCCATTCTGAACAGTGTAGCTTCAAGCTTGCCTGCCAGATAGAGTACAAAATGCTGTAAAAGTAAAAATGATCATCTCCCCTTTCTGCCTATGGGTCTAAAATATCATTGTGATATATTTTCTGAAAGTTACCTGTAAGTGAAATGCCCAAAGTTTTTGAATGTATAAGCCAGTCAATGTAGAGTAATGGTTTCTTCCTATCAGATTGAAAGGAAGAGATAAAAGGAAGCTAAAAAGTGTTAGACTGAGTTTGCCTCTTGTTTATAGAGTTGATTGTGAAAGCAATGGTCCCTTTTGATCAGAGCGACTCAGAAAAATCAAATAATTTCTATTTAATTGATGGCTGAAAACTTCTGAAACTCAGGACTACTTATATAATCACTAAAAAAAAAATAAAATTCTCTCCTTGTTCACTGTGATTTTATCCAAGTGAAATCACACAAGTAGACAGGGAAACAAGAATCAACAGTCTCTGGTTGGAGGACTTTGGGCACAATTTGGCAGAGGATCCCGACTTCTCTTCTACAATCTCTTAGTGATGCATTCATGACCTTCAATGGGCTTAATCTAGTTACTCATTACCATGCTGTGTTTTTCAGAAATATATATATATATATAACATGTAAAATGTATATATATATATACATGTAAAATATATGTAAATATATGTATACATATGTTGTGTTTTTCAGAAATATATATATATACATGCAAAATATACATATATATAAAATATGTAAAATATACATGATAAGTGGTCCCTACTATCTACATATATTTCTTTGCTATTTCAAGGCTAAAATACAGGACTTTAGGTAGGAGACGATCCTCCAACATAATGCCTGGGATCCCATAGTGAAACATCTCGCTTCCCTACACAACCATTTACTGAATACATTTTGAGAGCTTTTTAACTTAGAACTTCTCAAAAACTATGTTTTTACAGACTTCATAACATTGACAACAACTAGGACATAGTAGCAATCAATAATTGTCTGTGATTGATAATGAGACTCTTGATATACTTCTGAAAACTATTCTAGGAAGAATTATAGAGGACATTTTATAAGAGAAAACAGCAGGACCTTATCACTAAGAAGAGAAAGTCAAGGTGGACTAGACATGGGAAATTCTCTTAATATTCTTATAGGTTTTTAATAATTACAAATCAGAAAACTGAAATATAATAATAACCAACATTTTATAACTAAGAGTTGATCTATAATTATGATTATGAAAATGATACCCATAATGAGGGTTCAATTGTCTTCGTAAAATTTGTAGGTAAATTTTCTCTCTAGATATTGCTGTCAATTGCCTACAGACTTCATGAATCGCATCTACAACTCTAGTTCTCAGAATGGTCATGGTTAGGAAAGTAATATCCTGTTTATAAAACTCATTTATGCATACAGGATGTGTATATTGCACTGAATCTGTAATAGAAACAGGTCTACTGCAAAGTGGTTCCACTTAGGTTCCTTCTAGTCGACTTTTCAACTTCAAAGTATTTCCTTCCAATATCAGCTAATGCTTAGAATGAAGTCAGAGAGCTTAACGTATTTTCCACTTTTTCTTCCTTTCCAGTTTCTGTTAGCAGAGACATTTTAATAATATTTTGATCATATACAATGTGTGGATTATTCTCTTATATTTATCTCTCTTAATTTTAGTCCGACAGTAAATACAATCAGTTCTTGTTATCATAGCTTTATGCTAAAGAATTTCCTTTGATTCTTATACTGGAATGTCATATACCTGTGTGTTTATGAAGGATTCCCTTGTTCTGTCTTTGCATATTTTCAAACAGATCAACACAGTTTTAGACACATTTATTCCTATGATTATTATTTTATTATTTTAAGTGATTTATTATATTTTTAATAATATTATTAAATCATAATTGTGTACATTGGTGCAATCATGGGGCACAATGTGCTGACTTCATATACAATCTGAAATATTTTGGTCATACTGTTAAACATAGCTTTCATGGCATTTTCTTAATCACTATATGAAGACATTGATATTCTACATTTAATAAGTTTCACCAGTACCCTTCTAAGATGCACCGTAGGTGTGATCCCACCA
>CAUYON010007368.1:0-77689 GCA_963573935.1 Arctocebus calabarensis
GGAGTGCTGTGGAGTCACAGCTCACAGCAACCTCCAGCTCTTGGGCTCAAGCGATTCTCTTGCCTCAGCCTCCCAAGTAGCTGGGACTACAGGCGCCTGCCACAGCACCCGGCTAATTTTTGATGCAGTTCGGCCGGGGCCGGGTTTGAACCCGCAGCCCTCGGTATATGGGGTCGGCGCCCTACTCGTTGAGCCTAATTTTTTATTAGGTTTTCACACAATACAATATTTATATTTTATCCTTAAGTCTATGACTTATTGTGAGTTAAATTTTGAATAAATTATGGACTTGAGCCCAGGAGTGGTGGCTCATGCCAATAATCCTAGGATGCTAGGGGGCTGAGACAGGTAGATTGCTTGAGCTTACTTCAAGATCAGAGAGACCCCCTTTCTACTAGAAATAGAAAACCTAGCTGGGCATTGTGGAGGTCACCTGTCATTCCAGCTATTTGGGAGGCTGATGCAGGAGGATCATTTGAGCCCAAAAGTTTGAAGTTGCTATGAGCTATGATGCCATAGCACTCTACCCAGAGCAACAGAGTGAGACTGTCTCTTTATAATAATAATAATAATGTATGAACTTTAAGTCCAGGTTTTATTTTTAACTTTTGTTTTTATATTGTCTGATGGGTGCTTTATTAAGGTTTTTAATTTTTTCTTGGCTGTAGATGTCTAATTGCCCCATCACCATTTCTTAAGAAGGCTATCTTTCCACCTTTGTAACTCTTTTACACTTTTGCCGAATTCAGTAGGATTTTTTTGTTTGTATCAATTTCAGAGTTCTCTATAGTGTTATATATATCTATTTGTCTATACCTCAACTAGTATCACACATTCATAATTACAATAGGTATATAATGTCTTAAAACCAGGTACAGTGAGACTTTTCATTTTACCCCTTTTTTCTTTCTTTTTTTTTTTCTTTTCTTTCTTTTCTTTTTTTCTTTTTATACAGTCTCACTCTGCTGCCTAGGCTAGAGTGCCATGGAGTCAGCCTTGCTCATAGCAATCTTAAATTCTAGGGTTCAGGTGATCCTCCTGCCTCAGCCTCCATAGTAGCTGGCCATAGGAGCCTGCCATAACCCTTGGCTAGTTTTTTCTATTTTTAGTAGAGATGGGTGGGTCTCACTCTTTCTCAGATTAGTCTCAAACTCCTGAGGTTAAGTGATCTCACCTTGGTCTCCTGGAGTGCTAGAATTATAGGCAGGCATGAATCACTATGCCCACCCATTCTTCTTTACAAAACTGGTTTATCTTGTTTATATCCTTTGTCTTTCCATATTCACATTTGTATCCATAAAAGTGTTGCTAAAGATTTTGAAAGGAATTCTGTGAAATCTGTATATTAGTTTGTAGAGCACTGAAATCTTTATTTTGTTATTTTCTAATCCATAAACTATTTTGATTCATTTGGATAAATTTTGTAGGATCTTTTTAGTGTTTAAAATGTATCCCTCATTAGTAGTGGAAGCATTTTCATGATGGCTTCTTTACGACCTCCAGTGACTCATTCTGACATCTCTGTTATCCTGACATTTGCATTAATTGCTGTTTTCATTCATTTGAGCTTTCAGTGATTTTTAGTATGATGAGTGATTTTTGATCAAAACCTGGGTGTATACCATGAGTCTCTAAGTCTTATACAAACGATCTGATTTTACTGCCTTCCTCCAACACTACCCTGGCAGAGTGGGACGACAGTGCCTTGTTGCTCCCAGGTACTGACTGAAGTACCAGTTCCCCAGCAGACGTCATAGACATCCCGGGAAACAAAGGAGCTTCTCATTACCGCTGGATATTTGTGGGAGTTTAACCATCAATGTAGTCTGCACTAGTATCATTAGAGGATGGGGAAAATGTGGCTTTTTTTCCCCTGGGAAGTGGTAAAAGTCTTGAATCTCCTGTAGATACACATGACAGGAGCACGGCCAAGAGTAGGAGGAGTGCCTCAGTACTGCTGGATGGGGTATAAGTCCAGGCTCCCCAGGTCTCCACTGACACCGAGGGGAGAGGTCATTGCTGCGCATGGCGATGAAAGTTCTGGCTCCTCGCTTAATGTTTCTGACATGACATCACTGTGTTTCAGGTCTTGGGTGCCTCCTCCCCACCTGGGAGGAGCAGAGGTCAGACTGCAGGATAGATTGCAGGCCTTTGCAAGTGTGAGCTGGGGAGCAGCCACAGTGATCTCCTGGAATGCTTCACAGGGTCATATTGCCTATGTTTTGATTTGCGAGGCTGTCACTTTATAAATACTTTGATTAGGACAAAAAGCTTTTGTTGGACCTTATATTTGAACTTTACCTTATGTTCCAGAGCTGTGTTCTTCCAATCTGAAATACCTGAGACCGAAAAACACCCTTGAGACTACCCAGAGTTCACTTCCTTGGATCCTGGATTGACTTGTCAGCCTACTTCCTTCCTTCTCCCACTCTTCTCACTCTTCCAATGACTAAGTTGTACTTAGTGAGGAAAGTAGGAAAAATTATAACACATTTATTTTAACTTTTTGGAAAGAGTACACCTAATTTTATACTGCTAGTTATCGAGTATTCTTAGGTCATTTATACAACCTTTCATTATACAAAACAAAGATTTTTCCATGAATGTTGCCACCACATGGAAGCCAGAAGGTACCATTATATTCTCAAAGATGTCTTAACTATATATTTATTTTTGTAATTCTCATCCCTTGACATTTTGAATGAAAGTTCTTATTAAAGCATGTGCAGCATCTGCTATCTACTTTCTTATACTCCCTGTTCCTTGAGAATGGAGGCCAGATTTTGCTTATACTTGGAACACCTAGTCCAGGGCCTTATAGAGGAAGGTTGCTTTCACATTTTTCTGAGTAAATGAGTTATTTGTGCTTGCTGACGATTTACCAGATTGTATACAACGCTGAACTTTTTAGATCATGTTATATTCAAAACTTCTTGTATGAAAATAATAGTTGGGTACTGTAATTCCTTGGTATATAGGAATTGGTTCCAGGACCTGCTGCAGATACCCAAAGCTGAAGATTTTCAAGTTTCTCACACAAAATCGTATATTTGTAGTGTTTTATACACATTCTCCTGCATACCTTGAATAACCTGGAGATTTCTTATAATAGTCAATACAATGTAAATTCTATGCCAATAGTTTTTATACCATATTGTTTATAGAATGAAAACCAAGGGGGGAAAGTCTGCATATATGCAGCATACTCACAATTGTTTTTCCAAATATTTTCAATCTTCTATTGGTTGAAGCTACGAGTGTGGAACTCATAGATATGGAGGGTCAAAGGTATATTTAAATGGGTAGGACTTCTTTCAAATAGTTTAAGAGTATTTTGTAGCTATACATGCTAAACATTATTTCTATTGCAATTGTTCTGTTTCCTATTTGGAAAGCTTGACATTGTTCTCTCCAATGCCAGACATACTTTGTGGATTCTCGTTCAGGCTTAATTAAAAACATACATTTCAGTTAGTCAGTCTGAGGCCAGAAATCTAATTATCTGTAATTCCATAGAAAACAAACTGCTGAAACAAACAGTATTGTTAGGATGAGAATTTGATTAGCTCTTTTGTGTGCTTTACCACTACTAAAGAATTGTAATTCACAGACTTTTGTCATAAACTTACAATAAATTCTTAGTATTCTAACTCAATAAATGAAAGATATTTACCTTTTTCCTTTTATATTCAAATAAATTGCTATGTTTTCCTGTACAGGAGCATTGAATCTGATTTCAGTTTTATCAAGGTATTATATCTTCCTACTTCTCAATGTTCTAGTGTTTGAAGTAAAGATGATACTGTAATACCATAATATCTCTCCATATTTGCTCAGTGGTAATATTGCAACTGAGGAAATTCACCTGAAAATAAATTCTATGTTTTTGAACTACTACACCACCTACTTTTCCAGCAATTTGCAAATGTTAAAATTCGAAAGTGAAGTATGCTATTGTGTTGGAAGGGAGGTTCGTTTTTAAATCAAGGTCATGGTGCCAGACTTTGTACCAGGATACCTTGCCAGAATCATGAAACTCCTCCACAGTTTGATCATTTATGTAATGCATGTCATTTGAGTGTGGACAATTTGTAGATAGCTGCAGAGTGAGCCCTGGGGGTAGCACATGAGACCAGGCACACATGCAAAAACATACACAAACATCTGCATACACCCCCACTCACAGCTGACTCTCACAGTGGGGATGAGCATGTTACATCTACATAGCAAGTCAAGCTGCAGCCCAGTTAAGTTATTGCTTCATTTACCGACCAGTCATTTAACCTAAATACAGAGCTGATGTTTAGTGAGTAGACGTAAAACAGACATACTTGTTGCCAAGTATTGAAAACTGTTCAAACCATTTGAAAGTAGCCTTCCAAATGTTGGTCCCTGCCTGCCACCTTTACCACTTCCTTAAAGTTCTTCCATTTAAAACTCAGTAAGAGTTAACTCTGTGTCATCAGGAGATTTTTTTTAAGGCTTCAGTGCTAAGGCAGCTTCTGATCTGATAATGGTACTTCATTAACTATGTTGACACTTCCTCTTTCTTAAATCTTTTTGAAGACAGAGGACTAAAGGTTGGAATCAATTTTATTTAATCTTAAACTTGATTGATCTTGTTGAGAGAAGGGATAGAAATGGGCTAAACTTCTAAATCTGAATTTTATTGTACCTCTGGTCTCCTTTTCTTTCACTCCTTGACCTCTGTATCTAGAGATCAGCTCTATTGGACTGACACAGTAAGGCTTGGCACTGTCTGTTTTCTGGTCTGCCAATACCTTCCTGGCTTCTTATTAACTGATTCATATTTATCCTTTCTCCAGATTCATACTGCCTGGAAGCCTCACTGGCACCCCAGACGAGACTGGGTGGGAGTCCTCTGTGTTCTCTTACCATCACTGGCTTATACCTACAATGTTTATCCTCCCCACTGCAATGGTTGAGCTGCCCACACATGTCTCCCTCTAAATTCCATCTTCCTTAGGGCAGGAATTGTGTTTTTATGAGCTCATTTCATGTAGTTTATGAAGGACTGCATAAGTACAATCAGTGTACTGAAGTTTAGTTTATACCATGTTCTGTTCTTAACTATTTAAAAATTTTATTGTGGTTAATTTCCAGTTGTAAGACAATGGATTGAGATGCAGAAAAAGACACTAACCTGCCCAAGGTCGCACAGCACTACTCCTTGTAGGTGAATGGGAATATATGTGACATTAAAGTCCTAACCTTGCCGAAATATCTCATTGCATTGTACAGATAGGTAAATCTATTCTTCCCATTAAGTCACTGGGTATTCACGGCTCACTGAGCAGGTCCTATTAATCTCTGACTTGGTTCTTTCCCTTCAACAGCTCATCTCGCTTGAACCCTAGCAAGCAAGGTTTTGTTGTGGACCTAGTTATCAAATTCAAAATTCACTGAAGTTTTAAATTCTCTATGTCATTAGTTTAAAAGCCTGAGATTGCTACTCATGAAAGCTTTATGATTTTATTTTCACTTTCTTTAGCTATATGCTATGTCTGTGTCATATTTTTCCTCAAAGGTTTTGCTGTCTCAAGCATTTTATGATTCCCATTATTCTCACAGAAGAATTATAAAAAGAGTTCAGTGCTTTCTCCTCCCCTTAATACAAATCGTCTTCTCCATTCGTCTTTTTAACCTGGATTGAATCTTTATTAAACTTGAAAAAAAGGAAATAATTCTAAAGTCTGTCTGGTATACCTTATGATCTGTTTTTAAAATGTTGTTATTTCCCTTATTTCTTGTCTGGATATAGCTTCTTGTCCTCACTATAAAACACCCCTCACAAACTTGGGCAGAGAGATTTCCAGGTTGGAAAACAACAGGGACTTACCTTAACAGTTCCCGGTTTAATTTCTGACTAAATTGCTTAATAATAGGATAATTGTGGGAAATTTATTTTATCTAGCTAAGCTCTAGTATACTCATCTAGTAATAAAAACTGGAAATAATAATACTATTCAGTTCCTGGGGTTGAAAGGAAGACTAAATTGAGAAACGTATGTAATTTGCTTGACAACATTTGTGAGAAATTCATAGTTATTATCCCCTTGCCTTCCCCTTTCACTTTGCAGAATTGCCTCTCTCCTTGAACATTCTTGTATTAAAACCCTTTTTGATTTTCTAAATACTTGTGAAATTATTTCAAAATCAACATTGCAATTTAGAAGACAAGAGAAAAAAAACTGTTTTACCAAGTGCTGTAGAGAAGAAAGTGAGTGACATTTCATGACTTCCCATCGTATCCCAGTGCTATGAAGAACAGACCGTCTAAGCTTCACATTATGGATATGCTAAAAAAGTGAGGCAGAAGCAGGCATTGTACCAGAAAGCAAAGCAGGAATTCACAAACTGAATTTCAGAAAGCAAAGCAAGAACTATCCCTTTATTAGGGAAAACTTCCACTTGTGCTCAGTATACGCTGTCACTACAAGAACTCAAGGAAAGAAATGTTTATACAATTTAAAAGGGGATAAAAAAAACTAAGCCAGCAGTGTCTTAAAATAATAAGAATCAGAATTATTCGAGGAATAATCTGTCATGAATCTTAATTACTAATCCAAAAAGAAGGGTTTTTAATTTTTTTTATTTTTGCATTTTTGGTATGGTACAAATGCATGCAGAAATGGAGTGACAATTAGTAGCTTGAAATGGAAAGAAGCACAAGGATACACTTAGGGTCTTGGTTCATCCCTTGTGAGCTAGAAGTGTATCTCCATCATCACTGCTTTGACCCCATCACTTAGAACACAAACAGACACTTAGTGAGTACTCAGGAGTTACTTGTTAAATATCCCTTACCTTATAGTAATCAATGTGCTTTTTCCTCTATATGCAGTTTGTGAAGAGACACATTTGTCTTCTATTCTGACATTTTATAAGAATTTATTGTCTATATACTATGTTCATATCGTAATTTTATTTAATCTTATAAATATATTTTAAGTATCATTTAAGAATATCAACAGTCAAATATTGTTTTTAATTTACAGAAAGAAATACTAAAAACCAGAAAAATAAGATGATGTTTCAAACTTCAAGTAGTAAAATCAGGTAGTAGAAGAGCAATATTGATATCAGTGCCAGAATTTCAGATTTAATGACTTGATTAGTAATCATTCATTAATGTTTCATCACTTCATCAATGAATAGGGAATAATAGTCAACTGGGCACTTTGTGATATTTGATGAAGGGAATAAATATAATACCAATTTTCTCTGTCTTTAAAAACCCTTAAACTAAAGATTGTAAAAAATGGCAAAATGGAATGAAACTTCTAATTAAAGATAGCTTGCTAAAGGTGTGTGGATTGGTACAGGTCTATAATACTAGTACTGTGGAAGATCTAGGAGGGAGGATTATTGAGGCAATAATTTGAGACTAAAGTGGGCAATATGGTGAAATTCCTTCACTAAAAAAAAAATAAAAATAAAAATGAAAACATAGGCTGGTGTGGAAATGTGTGCCTGTAGTTGTAGCTATTCAGGAGACTGAGGCTAGAGGGTTTCTTGAGTCCAGGAGTTCAGACTAGAGTAAGCTACAATCAAGCCACTGCACTCTGGCTTAGGCAACAGAGTGAGACATTTCTTAAAAAATAAAAAAAAACGTAGAAAGAAAAAAAGGTAGCTGGTGAAACACCGATTCATGCCCCTTCTTCAAGACTTTATTAAATTGTAGGTAAAGGAATAAAACTTACATAAGGTCATTTTGTCAATAATTGAGATTTCTAGGAATGGTTTCCTTGAAGGACAAGGACAGAATACAGCTCATAGTAAATACAAAAGCATATTAAAGATGACAATGTACATGAAAGAATAGTGGGGACTTTAGAATGAGAAAGAGACCTTAACTGTTTTGCTAATTATGTCACGAATAGTTGTGTAGTCATATTCTTATGATTATTAGGCTGTATTTGCAAAGTAAAATAGGTAAAGAAGATGACAGATTGTGGTAAAATGAAGAGATAAAGGATAGGGAAAGACCAATAAGAGGGAGTGAGAGAAAGCATGATATACTTTTGATATTTGAGATTGAGACACACAATGGGAAAAGAAAAAATATCACTAATAAATGACGTTGGGAAAACTGGATATCTACATGCAGAAGAATGAAATTAAATCCTTATCTCACTATATATAAAAATCAACTTGAAAGAGATTAAAGACTTAATGTAAGATCTGAAACTATAAAACAACTAAAAGAAAATAGGAATAAGCTTCTTGACTTTGATTTTGGAAAATAAATTGGTTGTAACAATGAAAACACACAAAAATAACAAAAATTAAAAAATAAATGAGATTGCATCAAACAAAAAACTTTTGCTCCCTCAGCAAAATGAAAAGCTCATCTATGGCATGGGTGAAAATATTTGTAAACCATATATTTCATATAGTTTTAATACCCCCAAAATATAAGGGATCTAGCTACTTGGAAGGCTGAGGCAGGTGGCTCACTTTAGCACCGGAGTTTGAGGCTGCAGTAGGCTATGAAGGCACCTTTGCATTCATAGGGTGACACATTGAAAATGAGACCTAGCCTCCCACTAAAATTAAAGATATGGAAATTTCCCCCAAGGGGGTATACATATGGACAACAGAAACCATATACATCAAAAGATACTCAATATCATTAAATTCAGGGAAATGATAATCAAAACCACAATGATGTATCACCTCAGCTTATTGCCTTTAGGATGATTATGATAAAAAGACAAAACTGTGTTGACAGGGGTGTGGAGAAAAGGCTTATACAATATTTATGATAATGTAAATGGATGTGTTTATATGGACAATAATATAAAGTTTCCTCAAAAAATTGAAAATAGAACTATCATGTTATTGAGCAATCCCATTTCAAAAGAAATGAAATCAAACTCTCAAAAAAAATCTGAACTCCTATGTTCATTAAAGCTTTATTCAGAATAACTAAGATGTGAAAACAACTTTAATGTTTATCAACAAATGAATGAAATATACACACTAGTATATATCACACATCCATACACACACGTTAGGTATGTGTACACAAACATATACACATAATATTTTCTTTGTTTGCCTAAATAAAGAGGGAAATTCTGTCATATGCAACAACACAGATGAGCCTGAATGTCATTATGTTTCATGAAAAAAATAAATAAATAAATAAACAGAGATAGAAAGAGAAATACTTCGGCTCGGCACCTGTGGCTCAATGGGCTAAGGCGCCAGTCATGTACACCTGAGCTGGCGTGTTCGAATCCAGCCCGGGCCCGCGAAACAACAATGCCAGCTGCAACCAAAAAAAATGGCCGGGTGTTGTGGCGGGTGCCTGTTGTCCCAGCTACTTTAGAGGCAGAGGCAAGAGACTCCTTTAAGCCCAGGAATTGGAGGTTGCTGTGAGCTGTGATGCCACAGCACTCTATCCAGGGTAACAGCTTGAGGATCTGTCTCAAAAAAAAAAAAAAAAAAAAAAAAAAAAAAGCAAGTCAAATACTTCAAAGACTCATTTATATAATGTTTTGAAGGTAAAATAGACTCATAGAAACAGAGTGAATGAGGTGGTTTTCATGGGTAGGATAGGTAGGAGGAACTGATGTTCGTCAAAGGATACAAAGGGTCTGTTATAAGATAAGTAGTTCTGGACAGCTAATGGAGGATATGGTAACTCTAATTTCAATACTGTATTATAAACTTGAAATATGTTAAGAAGACAGATTTTAACTGGTTTCACGAAAAGACAAAAATGTGTCAATAATTAAGAACTAAGGTTTAGGGATGTAAAGGCAACATGAACATTTTAACTTTAAATAATTAATTCAATGTTTTCTGAGCCTGAGCTTCTTCTAAAACAAAGTACTATCAACCAAAGAAGATTACTGTCCTGATAAGTGAGGCAATGTCTAAAAAATGCTAAGAGAAGAACAGATGCTGATGGTCCTTTAACAGATGACAGCCCCCTCTATTATCCTCTATCCCTGGGAAAAGCTGGGCATACGAGTGGTCCTGGAGCACAATCAAATTTTATTTAATACAAGGAGTATCAGAGAAGAGCTTCTATTTCCTTAATTATGCTATCCGATCACCTGCGAAGAAATTCAGGCGCTGTCACTGTAGCATCCTTAGTAATCAGCAGGCTTTAAAACATCTGTTTGCCAGCAGGAGAAACTATTTCTCAGCTGTGAAGTCCTAAAATATATACCCAAATGTTATTTCACAATGAATTACAATTACATTTTTCCCCTTACACATCCCATCAATAGTTCCTATTTCCTTGTCTCCTATAGAATTTTGTTAGTGATGAGGTAACTTTTTAGCTAGTTACAAGGACAAGGTGAGAGCCCAGTAATCGATGAAACACACATTTTGTAAATGACACAACCAATTAGATAATCTTCCATCTAACTGTTACTAACATAAGCTAGTAAGACTACTATGATTCAACTCTGTAGTATAACTTGACGATGAAGGCTGGTCAATATCAAAATGACTTAAAATCAGTGGAGGGAAGAGAGTAACCTTTTTCTGACCTGTGGTCATCATTAAACTACCTAATAGTTATTATGACATTGCATATCTGCTTTTTTTTTTAATTGTGACGAAAAAAATCCAAGTCTCAATTCAATGTCCAAAATGGTATGTGACAAAAAAAGGTGCTATGTTACTCCACACAACATTTGGAGTGACATGTTCTCTATTTTTTTATAGTAGTGATCTGCCATCTCAAATCTACAAAATGAACTGGCCTGATCCCAAAATATTTTTCAAACAAAAAATTTTAAATAAATCTGGACCTTTCTTTTAGAAATTTAAGCAACTATGTCATGGTGTTTGCAAATAGGTACTAGGAAGATTATATTAAAATATCCTCCAATCGGGGAACTGCAAAGAAGTGAGTCCTATCATCAGCATAGGTATTATAAGTATGCTTTGTCATGTACATCTACAAAAGTCTTATGTAGCAATTACAGAATTTTTCTGACATAAACCCCTGGTATCCACCAATCAGCACTTGAATCCTTGTCTGTTTATCAGGACAATGATAATGGCATTCTAAACAAACAGCATGTGTACATCAAAAATTGCCCCCAAATCTCGTAAGTCCTACATAGCATATATAAAGATATCAAACAATTACAATGGGATAACCTCATTCCCCAAAGGAGGCCGAAACTGTCCAACACATAAGGAAATTCAGGATGTCATATAGGATATAAACCAAGCTATGACGTAGCCTGAAATACTCAGAAATATGTGCCTCTCAGACAATATGGGGATAATAAGACCCACACAATCTTGTTTGAGAGAACACCATTTTAAACTCCTTAACACAGTCGTATATTAAAAAATGACAAGGACTACAAGCAATGGCTATCAGGGTATAAGATTGCTGAGCTCCTGTTTGGAAAGGAAGATGGAGCCTTAAAGAATGACAGGTCCAGAAAGGACATCTGAGCAACAGGAAGAAAGTATTATCCCATTTTGATCTGAATTGCCTATTTAATCTGGGTGAACATATTGCCATTCATACTGACCACAAGTAAAATTATATTTATTTGTATGTGGTGTCTTTTTAAACTCAGGCACACTTATCTGGTGTTCATTTTCAAAGACATTCCAGGGAAAAAAAAGTCATCAAAATAACCCAACTAAAAACAGTATAACAGACCTGCCTCAATGCTTTCAAATATTTAAAATAACATGAAGATATATTGGTCATTGTGAACAAGGATGTCTGCTATCATCACTATTGTTCATCATAATTTTGGAAGTTTTAGCCAATGCAATCAGGCAAGAGAAGGTTGTAAAGGGTATCCAAATGGGGCAGAGGAGGTCAAACTCTCCCTCTTTGCTGATGACATGATCTTATACTTAGAAACCCCCCCAAGACTCCACCACAAAAATCCTGGAAATCATCAGGAAATATAGTAATGTCTCAGGGTATAAAATCAATGTCTACAAGTCAGTAGCTTTTGTATACATCAATAAAAGCCAAAATCAAATCTAGGACACAATTCCCAGTAACGTCCCAAAAAAATGAAAAAAAAAAAAAAAAAAAGGAAGACGATATACTTAGGAGTATACCTAACAAAAGAGGTGAAAGATCTTTCCAAATAAATTATGAAACTCTAAGAAAAGAAATAGCAGAAGACACGAACAAATGAAAGGACATACCATGCTCCTGACTGGGAAGAATCAACATTGTCAAAATGTCAATTCTACCCATAGAAATCTACAGATTCAAGGCAATCCCCATTAATATACCAATATCATATTTTTAAGAACTGGAAAAAATAGTACTTCGCTTTGTATGGAACCAGAAAAAAGCCATGTAGCTAAGACTATTCTTAGCAATAAAAACAAAGTTGGAGGCATCAGCCTGGGAGACTTCAGCTTATATTACAAGTCTCCAGTAATCAAAACAGTATAGTATTGGCACAAAAAATAGAGACATATGAACAGAATAGAAAGCCAAGAGATGAAACCAGTCTCTACTTGCTATCTGATCTTTGATAAACCAAATAAAAGCATACCTTAGGGAAAAGAATCCCTTTTCAACAAATGGTACTGGTAGGACTAATACTGAAATTCAACCCACACCTTTTACTCCTTACCAAAATTGACTCAAGATGGATAAGAGACTTAAATCTAGGACATAAAATAATAAAAATCTTAGAAGAAAGTGTGGGGGAAACTCTTGATGATGTTGGACAGGGCAAAAATTTTATGACAAAGACTTCAGTGGCCATCTCAACAGCCACAAAAATTGAAAAATGGGACTTAATGAAGCTGAAAACCAACCATAAATATGTTTAAGGTAGACTTGCTTGGCTTATCGGTGTTGCTGGGAAGGCTTCAGTTGTTTCCATCTGCAGATATTTTACATTTCTTGATTTTCATGTAACTTAAAACTTTCATAGTGATACAAGCAGTAATTGAGAGAAACAAAAGCAATGCAAAAATTATATATTTTTATAAGTTACATGTTAAGATGTCCTGTCATTGCAAAGAAATCCCTGAGAGTATAACTCAAAATTTCAAACTAAAAATACAACTTGGACTAAAAGATATTAAAAACATTTATAATTTGATGCCAGGCGTGGTGGCTCACGCTTATAATCCCTGCACTCTGGGAAGCTGAGGTGGGCCAATTCCCTAAGCTCACAAGCTGGAAACCAGCCTGAGCAAGAGCAAGACTCCATCTCTAAAAATAATCAGGCGTTGTGGTAGACAATTGTAATCCCAGCTGCTCGGGAGGCTGAGGCAAGAGAATCACTAGAGCCCAAGACTCTGAGGTTGCTATGAACTATGACACCACAGTTCTCTACCAGGGACAACAAAGTGAGAACCTGTCTCCAAAACAAAGAAAAAAAATCACAATTTACTTTTGTCAACATTTTATGTAGAAAATGTTATACTATAAATTTTTATTCCTTATATACATTTGGGCATCAAATGAATTAATAAATTTCTCTAACGGAGGTTACTAATATTTTTGAAATTATATCAAAAGAGCACAATTATTTTTCTGTTTACAAAATTAACCAATAACATTTTGTAAATGACATATACAATAATTATGATCTTCTATTTTGGAACCATAGCTTATGACACTGTTCAAATTAGGAGAAAAAAACCATGAAAGTGTAGTTTTTTTTTTTAACTGTGCCTGTCTTGTAAAAGACAGTCAAGTCTAAATTAGTTTAACTATTAAAGCAAAGAAGTGAAGACCATGAACTCTGAAAAGTTCAATAAGAGGAAAAAAAACAAGACTTTTTGTTTTCCCTGTCTCTGGTTATGTGTGTGGGTGAGCTCATCTCTTATTAATAAATGAAGGGTGGTGGGCAGCAAGAATAGAGACCATTTAAAAAGTTTAAAAGTTTGGGCAGCAAATGTGGCTCAGCGAGTAGGGCACTGGCCCCATATACCAAAGGTGGTGGGTTCAAAATCGGCCTCGGCCAAATTGCAAAACAGAAAAATAGCCGGGCGTTGTGGTGGGTGCCTGTAGTTCCAGCTACTGGGGAGGTTGAGGCAAGAGAATCGCCTGAGCCCAGGAGTTGGAGGTTGCTGTGAGCTGTGCGATGCCACGGCACTCTACTGAGGGCAATAAAGTGAGACTCTGTCTCTACAATAAATAAATAAATAAATAAGTAAATAAAAAGTTTAAAAGTTCAAGTAATGACTATGGGCTACATTAGAATGCAGTTGTGTAGATAAAGAGAATACAGCAGACGCTTTAGGAGGAGGCAAAGAATATGTGCAGAAAGGCTGGGTTTTATACACCAAAAGGTTTTGTACTGAATATTAATTTTTAAATGCAGTATTAGAAAGGTTGAGTCCGTGCATTTGTTTGTGTGTATTCACAAGCTGCAGTAAATAAACAAATTTCAATCGATGTTAAAACGTATTTTGTCACCAAACTAATACAATCAAGCATGTCATTTGCAGTCTAGTTTGATAGAAAGCATAGTTTATTCCCCAAAGTAATAAATTTAATCTTTTAATAAAACTAATGATAATTGTATTAGAGAAGTCAGAATTCAGGCATTTCTGTCACATTGTCTTCTAGACAAAATTTAAAAATAAACCAGCATTAAAAAAAAAAAATCTTGTCTTTAGTGAAACCCTGAGAGAAAAAGGGCGGTCAGACCCTGTGACACTTGGAACAAATCGACTCAGGGTGCGAGGGAGAGTCTTTGAGGCCCACAGACAGCATGGACTGAAAGAGGAGCTGATTGCCTTGAGAGGCCCCACAGCAACACTTGAAATACAAGGCCTGGGGTGCAGGAGGGCTTTGCAAGCCTGTTAAAGCACAAGATGACTCTGCAGAATGATAGAAAAGGTGGGTCCGGGGAAGGAGGGAAGAACCGCAGAGATGTGCCATCCTCGTGAGGATCATATAGTCAATCTAGCAGGACGGGGAAAATATACAGGGTGGCAATCTACTCTGGAGCTTCTAATTACTGTCCTCTGAGAAGAAATAAATTGACTCTAATTTACCCCCAGAAAATAAATAACCTGAAGCAAGTGAGCTTTGTTTTGGGAACGGATAAGATTTTATCATGTGTCTGATGGGACTTCAAGCTGCAAGGGAACACTGGTAGAACCTGCCTCTTCTATGATATGATGCTGTTCTAAGTCAGCTTCAGCATCCTAAATTGAAGAGAGTTAAAGCCACAGTATGTTTCTCAGCTCTATGTCAATACTATTTTTCAGCAGAGACGTGGACTGGTAACAACATTCTTTCTTTAGTAGCAAGTAATTGGAAAGAACCGACTCAGCATGAACAGCAGAAGGTGGTTGTAGTATAGTGGTTGGTCAAGGGTGGATTTTGAACCTGGACTTCTTGGGATCCGATCCTAGCTCTCTCACACTTACAATATTAGTCAGTTCTCTATATCTCATTTTTTCCCATTAATAAAATGGGGGCAAATATTAGCTCTCCTCCAAAATCACCTGCTACTTCTCTTTATCTATACAACTACATTCCAATGCAGCCCATAATCATTACTTGAACTTTTAAACTTTTTAAATGGTTTCTATTCTTGCTGCCAATTACCTTTCATTTATTAATCAGAGATGAGCTCACCCACACACATAACCCAAGACATGGAAAACAGAAAGTCTATTTTTTTCTCTTACTGAGAAAAAAATTATTTCCCCAACCCAATAAACCTTCCCACATACAATTTTATTTGAATAGATAGTTCTACATTTAAAAAGGCTTTGTGGAAAGTGGGGGACGTTTAATAATTTTATGTGAAACAGTAGTATGTGCAGATTTGAGTTTAAATATCTGTCTTGGTGTACATAGTGAGAAATGCCATAGAAAAACTATTTTGATACTTGTTGAAGATGGAAAAGAAGACTTCTGTGGGACCTCAGATGAAACTGCAGTGGCATTTTGTACTGAGGAAGACAAACTATCTCACTCCACATAAAGAGCGGGACTTTATGACCCAGAAGCAAGGTGAAGGTCAGTGGATGGAAAATAACTAGGAGCAAATATCAGGGCTGAATCAACTCCATAAGATCCTTGGGAGGGGAGCCCAGGGCGATCTAAGCAGGGAATTGTAAATTGGCTTAGCAGGATAGTTGTTCTGGAAGCTGAGGTTTAGTCAAAGACAGAGTCAGGAGGTAGTGAAAGTTCTTAAGCCTAACACTATTGAGAGCCCAAACTAATAGAGTTGAAAGCAGAGATTGAGAAGAAATGAAGAAGTAGCAGAATTTAAAAATACTTATTGGGTAAAACCAGGATGATTTGGTGGCTTACTAGTGTTGAAGAAAGAGAATGAAGAATAGAAATTATTATTCGAACCAAAACAAGGGACCACTTCTTTCCAATAGACAATTGATTAACTTCATTGTTCTTAATTCACAATTAACCCACAGATTAGTCAGAAATTATTGGAAAAGTCATATCAAAATTGAATTATTTTGTACTTTATTTTTGTCGGACTTATTTCATGCACACTTCTAGTATTAGGAAATTTTATTTTCTTTATTGGTCTAAATTTCATTCTGAGCTCATTCTAATTAATGGAGTGTTCTTTCTACATTCGTACTGCAATTGTCCTCCGTTTATACAATTGGTGTCAGGTCAGCCTGAACTCCTTGAGAGCACAGAACAAATTTGATTTTCTCTTTCATACGCAGGCATATGAAAAGCTGCATATTTCCAAATATGCAGGCATTTACCCTCCATGACTAGTGATGGCTTCTGGATGTTTAATAATCCCCATCCTAAAACTGAGCATTCAGGGAACTAATTTCAAGCCCTGCTCTTTTCCATATAAACTTCCTTACAGCCCATTCAGATGCTGTTTGCAGTTGCGCCATGAAGGTTAAAACTTCATCCGCCCCTCTCCTCCTCTTCATCTTGCATCATGTAGAATGTGATGCACACTCTACTTCTTTCCAGTCTCCTTTTCTTTGCATAGCTCCATAGATGGCTGAATGGTAACAAGTTCCTTTGCCATAGATCATTTGCTTTATGCACATGTTTACCCTACTTGCAGATCACAAGGCAAATGAAAGAGCAATCAACTGGAGGACTCAAGCAGGGACGGACGGGAGACATCGACACTGATGCCAACCACAAGTCAACCACATCAAACCGCAGATCTCAGACTCAGTCACCAGGGATGCGGCACATGCATTTTTTAATTGTTCCATTTTTATTTGTTTGGGATTCTTCGTTTTCTTATTTGTTTATTTAGTTACTGAAAGCTTACTAGAACCAAATATAAAAAGGAAAACAAACGAACAAACACAAACGTGAAAGCTATAGTTGCTGGCAAAGCATTTCTGATTAAGAAAAAATAGCAGAAGCAAGGAGACAATACAGCGTGCATTTATATTTATTGGGCTGAAGATCCAGCGTAGTGACTAATGTAAATCACTTCATAGATCCTGATTCCAATGCCCTGTCTTATTGTCCTTGTTTCTTGTTCTTTGTCTAATTTTTTCCAACCCTGTTTATTTATACTGTTAGTTATTGTGCCGTCTCCTGGCCTTCTCTCTAATGATAATATGAATTTTCAGCTTAACATCACATGATGTCTGTCTATTGCAATTCGAGAATGAAAGAAAATATGTTTTCAAAAAAGACGCTATAAACATTAGTACAAACAGGTCTGCAATAGTCTCTGCCTCCGAAGGGGGAGAGGCAGAGAAGAGTAGGGGAAAAGAGAGAGAGAGATTTCTTTTGAATACATATATCGTAACCTCCTTTAACTCAATTGTTTAGTCTATTTTCCTGTAAAATTAGTGATTTGTAATATTGTATGGTGTTGGACATGCAGTCCTATAGCTACTCGTGTTCCTTGAAAATACAGAAGGACAGATGGTTGTGGTTTGGAGGGGTACAGAGGGCGCTGGAATGATGCCACAGTGATGTTGAAACCGAACTCAAGAAGAGAATTTGACAGCTGCCATCCTTGTGTTCAAATGTTTTCACAAATTTTAGTTTCAAAGCAAACAGAGAATGCTGTGTCCAATTTATCTAATTAGCAGAGTCCCTGCTAGTTTGCTGTTAACAATCTGCCAGGATTTTTTCCCTTAAAATAGCATTCACGAAAATTAAACATATACATTTCTTGGGTGCTTTCAATTTCAGAAGAGGGTAATATTTGGCACTTTGTTAGAGTTATACAAGCAGTTATATCTGGAGAGAGTAAGTAACAATTATGGGGACAGCCAGACAATGTAAACGAAAACATTTCACTTGGTCATACATGGTACTTTTGGTACTTTTTAGTGTATCATCAGAGACAGGCATTCTCTTTCCCCCTTTTTTCATAAAAATTAAAATGTACATAAAATCTCATTAGCCTGGCCTGTTGATCCTTGAGCAATCACGTGGTTATTCATTTTAGGAAGTGAAGGATGGGCAGGGATTAGAAAGAAAGCCCCGGAGGAAGACAAACCTGTGTTCAAAACTACCTCTGACACTCCCGAGTTATGTGGCTGTAGGTTGGTTACACTTCCAAACCTCAGATTCTTCATCTCTAAAATGTGAATGTTGCGAGCACAGTGAGGCTGAGGTGATTAGTACACAACGGCTTTAAAGGCTTAGTCTGGCTGTGGATGAGAATTCAACGAACTGTCTTCTGTGATTTCGTTCATTGAGCTCAGAGTGACTGCACGGAACACAAGCACAGCATGCGTCTAAACATGAGACCGTAAAACTCGCTAGCGGTTATTTGATATTCAAAAAAAATACATGTTTGGGCCTGGAGATGTATCAGTTATAAATCATGTTATAAAGAAAACATTTTACAATTTACAGATACAAATCCATACTTTATACAAGAATTTAATTTCGTTGCTGAAACAAAAAGTCAGGAGATGGGCTGCCACTGGCCACGGTTGAACTGCTGTGTATTAACAGAGACTTAAAAGAGGTTTCAGTTTAATGTTTCACCACATTGGGGTTTGGAGACCCAGCTCTCCTAGGTTGCAGTCTAAAAGTTTGCAGGATAACTGCTTCTACTGGAACGAACTACATTCAAGAAAGGAAAACAGAGTTTAGAGGGTGCCAAGCACATCTGTTTCTCTTTAATCAGGAAAATAAAGGATTCTTCACAAGTCCCCCACTGTTGCTCATGTCTCATTGTACAGATAGATCTGTGCCCAGTAGTTCCTTGAAGCTAGGAAAACAATATTTCGCTAGTGACTGTGCTCGCTGCTTCATTATCAGGGCAGTGTTAGCAGGAAAGACGGGGGCTGGTGGGCAGCAAAGGAGCTGCTTTTAGCGAAGGGAAGTCATTCACTAAAACAAAAGCATTTTGTTAGACTTCCATAGGTTCACCTTATAATTTAATATTTATGATTTTTATATAGGATTCCCAATGAAGAAGCAGCACTCTGGACTTTTCATTGCTTGGGGCCTTGAAATGTTAAATTCCGCTCTAGAAGAGTTATTTACCGTGTAGTTGGGATTTTATGAATTTTATTTGTATACCTCTCTTTTGTCTCAGAAATGAATTAACAGGTAAGAAAATGCCACTTGGGAAATTGTCCCAAATTTCTTTCCATTCCAGTCTTCTCTTGCATTTATTATGACTTCCCTTCTATGATTTCCCTGTATTATGATTTCATTGTTTTAGACAATGAAAACCTCATTCGCATCTCATGGCATGTGAAGCTGTGTCCTTCCATGCCTCTGTATTATTAACGTCATTTAGCACCTACCTAATTCAAAGGACTTTGCTTTATTTTTCTGCCTTCAAAAATTGCTATTTTATAATTGGCATAAACAAATAACTCAAATTTCTTTATAGAAAAAAATTATGAGGACTCTGAATGCAGCCAGTAATTAAATAAACAAACAAAAAAAAAAAAACAAGGAGAAAAAAGAAAAATGAGTTTCTACTGAATAAAAACTGTGAAATGTAATAGCATTTGTTTCTCAAAAAGTATGTACCTAGAAATACATTATAAATCCTGGAAAATTATGGACATTAATTTCTGTCATGCAAAAGTAGACTCTTTTCTACTTGGTGAAGTAAAATGAAATGTAATTATATGCTAAACATTTCACTAATTAGAAATCACTCATTCAGAAAGAAACAAAAATCAACACCACTTTGGGTACTTAGCTTATACACAGGGCTAGTGTATAACTTTCTGAAATTAAATTAATTGATATGCTTCTCATTTGCTTTGTTTATTTTATCTCAAAGATGATAGCTGTTATCATGATAATATCTCATACTTCTGAAATAAATTTTTGGTAATTTTAAACTGATTCAAATACTTTGTTCTGTTTACTTTAGTCAAAACACCAAATGACTATATCTATTTTAATATCACCTCCTATCTTGAGTACTGTGGTGTTCAAGAGTACTGTGGTGTATATTACCTTTCATGCCCACCACCAATAATTTTCATGGGGGAAATTCATGACCTTAATAAACCATCTGTAATCTTTGCTTACTGCTATCTTACCTTTGAACTTCTTTCTCCTCCTGATGGGCCAACCCATTTTCCTCCAAGAATGAATTCTAGGCTATGCCAGCCTCCCTCTGTACAACTTCCATGGCTTCACTTTTCTTCTCTTGCCTGACTTTAACTCTGTCACTTAACTCGATCTCTTTCTTAGTGCCAGATTTGTGTTAACACGGATACACAAAAATATTTTGCTATTTAAATGCATATCATCTTTCAATCAACTTTCCCAAGGCTGGTTTTACCTTATCTTTATAAGCCAAGACACCACTCCAGCTTTTAAATTTCTATCCTGGGCACATGTCTTCATATACTCATTCATACTTGAATCCTGGTAATTATGTGTCATCCTTTTTATCCACCTTGGCTGGAAATTGTTCCTAATTCCTTAGTCTTGCAGCTTTCAATGTCTCCTTCCTTCTCCTCTTCCCATCCCACACCTACCTGCCCTGTTCTGTATAGACACCATATTTAGGGGATCAGTGGTAAAATTCAGCTACTCTGACATGTCCAGCCAGCCAATGGCCTCCTTGGCAATCCATCCAATAACTTACACGAACATTTTTAACATACCGTGTGTCTAATACATGAGCTGTTTAACCTATAAATGCAGCTTTATATTGAGCATACATGGTCAACCTGGAACTGGAAGATTACTTGTAGAAGTTAAAATATAAGTGGAAATTCAATGTTCTGGCCCTGAATACAGCATGGCAGTGGAGTCAGATATGAGACTGTGACTCTGCAGTGGAGACTGTCAATTAAAATAATGATGCTCAGAACTGTGTATGTGCTAGAAATGGGAACTCTCAGTGTTACATAAATACAGTTAAACGACAGTGCTTTTAAATTTTTCTTCTCTAGAAACTCAGGTAAGCAAGACATATTTTGGAGTTCATTTATTTTTTTCTTAATGGATACCTCCAAATATTTTCCATCAAGCCAGTTAGGAATTAGCTCTATCATTTTTGAAGTTTCTTCTTTATAGAATATAATTTTCTAAAATGTAATATTCTTGACCATGTGCTTCGCATCTTGTAACTACACTGATGCAGATGAGCTTTTCATGGTCTAAAAGAATGAAATCATAATACAGGCAAATCATAGAAAGGAAGTCATAATAAATGCAAGAGTAGACTGGAATGGAAAGAAATGTTGGGCAAGTTCCCAAGTGGCATTTTCTCACCTGTTAATTCATTTCTGAGACAAAAGAGATGCACACAAATAAAATTCATAAAATCCCAACTACACAGTAAATAACTCTTTTACAGCTGAATTTAACATTCCAAGGCCCCAAGCAATGAAAAGTCCAGAGTGCTGCTTCTTCATTTGTAATCCTATATAAAAATCATAAATATTAAATTATAAGGTGAATATGTGGAAATCTAACAAAATGCTTTTGTTTCAGTGAATGACTTCCATTCGCTAAAAGCAATTTATTTGCTGCCCACCAGCACCCGTCTTTCCTGCTAACACTGCCCTGATAATGAAGCAGCGAGCACAGTCACTAGCCAAATATTTGTTTTGCACTATTCCCAAGCATAAAGCCCAAACATGCGCTTAAATTGGGGAGAGAAAAAACATGAGAAGAAAACACATAACTGAATGTCTTGCCGTATTAGTTCCCTACAAAACTTTACTTTTTTTCCAGTGAAGAAGATACACTTCAATTCCTTGAGCCTTACCTTTCCCACTGAGAAATAGTGATCGCATGGACAGTCAGAAGGAGTCTTCCCAGTAGAATTATTTTCACAACCTTTGAAGTACCTGGCTAAGTAGGTGATAGTTTTCCAGGGATTCTTAAGGGCTAAGCAGGGACAATCAGGATCTTGGCTCTCTCTCATCCTTTCTAATAGACTCTTTCCTTTGAGGAGGGTAATTTCTGTCCATGCTGACTAAATGACACCTCCCATGGAGACTGTCTCCAGTCTGAATAAGCTCCCAAACGGTTAGAGAGTAAAGAAGGACTTTGATTTAATGAGGTTTATGTTAGCGATAAATTCCTAATTTCACGTGGACATATGTGCGGTTCACTCATCTGATTCTTTTCATATTCTTTATTTTTTTATTCCATGTAATTACGTACAAATTTGGTTTTATACGGTTTGAGTCAAAGTGAAGTAGGTCCACATAGACTATTTGTAACTAAATCTGCACTATTTAGAAGCATTAATGACATCGAAATCGTGTCTCTTCAGGTGTTCAAAGATTCA
The DNA here is from genome assembly GCA_963573935.1 of Arctocebus calabarensis. NCBI lineage: Eukaryota > Metazoa > Chordata > Mammalia > Primates > Lorisidae > Arctocebus > Arctocebus calabarensis. The sequence continues at coordinate 22,671 of CAUYON010007368.1, forward strand.
TTAATATATTTAGGCTTTTGGTAATTTTCAACACTTCTATTTTGGTATTGTGACTTCAATAATAGTTATTTGTGTCATCTCCTGAGTCAGAGGCTTAATTTCTGGGGCCCAGGTGGTAAGATTGCAGTGCTGATACAGGATCACGCCTATCCAGGGAAAATGTCTGCCTTGCAGTCTATTTCCATATATTATTTCAAGTTGCAGGTGGTATTTTCAGGCTTAGGATAATGGGATTATTATTAATTCCTAGGTTGCTGAAAACATGGGTTACTCTGTGTCCTTCAGAATTAAGTTCACTTAATTTTTAAGAATTTCTGCACTGAAACCGATTCTTAAAATGTGGAACCCCCATCTCCTATGCCTAGGTCAATTTCTTGTGAATTTCCTAGGCCTCAATCCCATGAAAGGACTGTACCCATTCATTGATACATTCATTCACCTTGCCCCTGGTGGAAGGGACTGTATTCATTTGTTTCCTGGCCAAGGAACCCATACACCTATATATACCCTGAGATTAAAGGCCTAACGGAGGAGATGGGGAAAGATTGGGAGAGAAACGGAGTGAGCTTCTCTCTCCCCACTAGAATTTTCTCCCTCTAACAGGTGCCTTAATGTTTCTGTATTCTTTTCTTTCTTTTCTGTGAATAAATTCTGTCTTACAAAAAAAAAGAAAGAAACCAGAACCGAGGATTACAGAAATCAGAGGGAGGACATAGAATCCTTTGCTTCTCCCTGAGGTCACTCCCCTTACACATGATGTGGCGGCCCACGCCCCTGTGTAAATGTACACTGACAACCTGAATTATGCAAGTGTTCATGTTTGTGAACAAAGGGGATCCCCTAGTCATATGTCATACACATATAAGGAGGCCTTGACATACAATCTTCAGAAATGCAAACACACCCAAAAAAACGAATGATATTCGCACATTATATTCCAATTCCAATAATTTCCCAAAGTGTGAAGAAGCCTTCTTAGCCTAATGATGAGCCACGCAGGCACTGATTTGTCATGAGTCTTTGGAGTAGACACTGGTCACCATTTTGGGCTATCCAGTACCCACTCACCCTTACTTTCGCAAAGCATGTGGATTTCCTTTTTTTGGAATTACTTCTACCCCTCTGTGTGTGGTTTTGGTGAGACTGCCACTCAGGTGTCCCAGGTCCTCTGGCTAATCAGTGGGGGGCATATGGCATAAGCCAAGCCAGTCCAAGTCTTGTTTCCAGAACTCTAATTCTTAGCTGAAGAAACTGCTGGAACTTTCCCTCCAGCCCCTACAGCACGCTGATGAGACTGTTGGTTCTGCCCAGTCTGACTCCCAGAGCCTTCCAGTTTCTTTCCTTCACCAAGCCTGGTTCTCCACACTCCCTGCTGGTTCTCTGAGTTACTGGATATTCCTCCAGCAGAATCCCTTTGTGGCTGACTTCGCCAAAAACTGCTGTCTGTTGCTTACAGAAAGAGAAGACTAACCAATACAGATGTCCAGCTTGATTCCTCGGATTTTAAACAGAATTATCAGAGAATTCCTAGGCCCAACAAAACTCTGTTTCTAAATGGGTCTAAAATGATACCATGCACTCTTAATACTTTATTTTTATTAATAAATAATAATTATATAACTTATGGGGTATAATGAGATATTTTAATACATGTACACATTCTGGAATGAGCAAATCAGGCTAATTAACATATCCATCGCCTCAAACCTATTTCTTTGTGGTAAGAACATTTGGAATCTTCTATTTTAGCCATTTTGAAATACACAACACATTATTATTAACTACAGTCACCTGGCTGCACAGCAGATCACCAACATTTTGTCTAACTGAAACTTTGAGCTCTTTGATCAACATTTTACCTTTCCCACTCACCTCAGTTGCCAGAAACCACCATTCCACTTTCTACTTCTATGAGTTCAAATTTTGTACATTCCATGTAGAAATGAGGACCAGCAGTATTTTACTTTTTGTGCTTGCTAATTTCACTTAGTGATGTCCTCCAGGTTCATCCATGTTGTCACAAATGTTCTAAATGTTCTTAAGGCTGAATCATACTCTGTTGTATATATACCACACGTTTTTCATCCATTCATCTCTTTACAGGCACTTAAGTGGTTTCCCTATTTTGGCTATTGTGAATAATGCTGGCATGAACATGGAGTGCGGCCATCTCTTCGACATACTGATTTCAGTTCCTTTGGATATACACCCAGAAGTGGAATTGCTAGACCATATGATAATTCATTTTTCAGGATTTCATTTTTGTTTTGGTTTTTTGAGATAAAGTCTCACTCTATTGCCAAAACTGGAGTGCAATGGCATCATCTTAGTTCACTACAACCTCAAACTACTGGGATCACGTGACCCTCCTGTCTAAGCCTCCCGCGTAGCTGGAACTACAGGTGTGTGCCACCATGTCCAGATAATTTTTCTATTTTTTTGTAGAAATGTGGTCTCACTATGTTGCTCAGGCTGGTTTCAAACTCCTTCCTCAAGCAATCCTCCCACCTTATTAGCCTCTCAAAGTGCTAAGATTATAGGTGTGAGTCACTATGCCTGGCCACAGGAGTTTTTTGAGAAACCTCCAAACTGTTTTCCAAAATGGCTTTTCTAACTTATAGTCCCACCAACAGTATACAACAGTTCCCTTTCCTGCACATAGAGTCCTAGGCACAGTTATTACCTTTCATCTTTTTGATAAAAGCCATTCTAACAGGTGCAAGATTATATCGTATTGTGGTTTTAATTTATGTTTTCCTGATGATTAGAGATGTTAAATTTTTTTTTTTTTTTTTTTTTTTGAGACAGAGCCTCAAGCTATCACCCTGGGTAGAGTGCCATGGCATTACAGCTCACAGCAACCTCCAATTCCTGGGCTCAAGCGAGTCTCCCACCTCCGCCTCCCAAGTAGCTGGGACTACAGGTGCCCGCCACAATGCCTGGCCATTTTTTGGTTGCAGCCATCATTGTTCTTTGGCAGGCCCAGGCTGGATTAGAACCCGCCAGCTCAGGTGTACGTGGCTGGCACCTTAGCCCCTTAAGCCACAGGCGCCGAGCCAAGATGTTAAATATTTTATGATATATCTGTTGGTCTTCGGTATGTCTTCTTTTGAAAAATGTCTATTCAAGTCCTTTGCCCAATTTTAATAGGGTTTTTGTTGTTGTTTTTATTGAGTGGCTGAGTTCCTTACACACTTTGATGATGAGCCCCTTATCTGATGTATGATTTGTAGCTTTTTCTTCTAGCAGAAGAAACTAAACAAAAACTATTAAGTCAGTTCTCCCTAAAATTCTCTTGTTACTCCAGAGGCAGTAGAAATGAGTATTTAAAATAAGAGGAGACAGACAGAGAATTTAGTGAGCTTTAGAATAGTTCTATAGTGGTGACACTTATGCTGACTCTAAATTTCACCTTCAGGAATTGGAGAGATAAGAGACACAGAGAGAAATAAGAGACAGAAGGGAAAATGGAATAATGGGTTTATTAGAGTGCAATGCAGCGGTTCTCAACCTGTGGGTCGTGACCCACAGGAACTGTATTAAAGGGCTGCCGGCATTAGGAAGGTTGAGAACCACTGGTAATGTATATACAATAAAGTGCACAGATTATAAGTTCAGTGGATTTTGATAACTGTATACACCCATGTAATAACCATGCCAATCACGATATAGAACATTATCATCACTCCAGAAGGTTCTATCATGTCCCCTTCTAGCAAATACTCCCTCCTTCCTGCCTACATAAACATTGTTCTGATTTCTGATTTCTATCACCATAGCCTGCTTCTCCCTGTTCTAGAACATCATAGAAACGGAATTAGACAATATGTACATACTCTTGTGTCTGGCTTATTTGCTCAGCATAATGTTTCTGAGACTCATTCAGGTTTTTACACATGTCAGTAATATGTTCCTTTTTCATTGCGGAGTGATATGCCATTGTATAAATATACTACAATTTGTTTAGTTAGTCTTCTGTTGATGGCATTATGGGTTGTTTCCAGTTTTGAGCTAAGAGGAAAAAATATGCTGTGAACATTTCCAAAAGGCTTTTAGCTATATAATTACTTTCATTTCTCTTGAATAAATTAATCTTTATTAAATGGTGAAGAAGCTTTTTATAGAAGCTTGCAGAGAAGCAGTAATACACATTTTCCAAAAGGAAAAAATGTTTTTTTCCTGTGTGTATGTTTTACATTTTCTTTTCTTGGAGGATAGGACAGGTCCATAGATAGCATTCTATCAAATCTATACACCCTCTTCATAAGGTTCATTTTCTCCATCCACAGACATCCTCATTTCTTTACCATTCTAAGCAAACCTTTCTCCTTGTCCTTTAACTAGCAAACATTTTCAGTATGCCTTACTCAGGGTTATTTTTTTTTTTTTTTTTTAAAGAGATGCCTATACCTCACTGGCTACATTCTTTCATTTCTTTCTGCCAGAGCTCCTACCATCCTGTTCTAATCCTACATTCTCAGTCATACTCTTTGACCTCTGGCAGCGTTCAGAGTGTTGATCACGTCTCCCTCTTGAAATCTTTCCCTTGGCTTCCATATATGTAAGAGTAGCAGTTTCTATCGTCAGACTTTGAGTGTGAATCTGGCTCTATCACTTACGAGCTGGGTGACTTGGGTCAAGTTATTTAACTATTCTGTGCCTTTGCTTTTTCAGTAAAATGAGAGTAATAATACTACCCAGTTCATACAGTCATTATGAGGATGACATAAGCAAGCACTTAGAACAGTACCTTGTATAGAGAAAGTGCTCAATAAATGTAACTTTCAGAATCTTGTTACCCTTGTCATCATTCTTTCAGACTCGACATGTACAAAACAAAAGCTCATCACTTTGTTCTCCCAAACAGGTCTTTAATAACACACTTGTCCCCAAAGCAATCATGGCCTAGTCTTGCCATTATTCCGAGGCATGTATGAGAGAGCTCTGAGAATGGAACTTGTGGGGGGCATGCCAGAACTTCCACCTGTGAAATGCAAACTACTCCCATCTCTCTAATTTCTGCCCTGTCCATTCTAAAGGTTCATAATGATTATGAACTGTGTGTGCAGGAGGTTGGCTGGGGAATTAGAGCACCTATGAATAAAGCTACTTTATTAAAACATGAACATCCTAATTTCAGACCCCCCCCCCAGCATAGAGTCCTAAGCTTCCCTCCCTCAGGTCTCACAGTTGTGATAATACTGTCTGTGTTTTTATCTGACTGACCCTGCCCCATGCCCCACCATGGCATCCGTGTAAGGGCAACCTGCTGGACAGGTGAAGGAATCAGAGGCATGGCCAGGCTCCTGGCCACCAACATTCACCCCTGGTTTCTCAGAGCTTTTTTTTTTTAAATCATAATTGTGTACATTAGTGCAGTCATGGGGCACGATGTGCTGACTTCATATACAATCTGAAATATTTTCATCAAACTGTTTAACATAGCCTTCATGGCCTTTTAATCACTATATGAAGACACTCATATTCTGCATTTAGTAAGTTTCACTTGTACCCTTCTAAGATGGACCGTAGGTGTGGCCCCACCAATTACCCTCCCTCCACCCCAATCTCCCCCCTCCCCTCCCCTCTCTTGCCCCTTTCCCCATATTCGTGTGCTAAAGTTGGGTTATAGCCTTCATATGAAACCTATAAATTAGTTTCATAGTAGGGCCGAGTACATTGGATACTTTTCCTTCCATTCTTGAGATACTCTGCTAAGAACAATATGCTCCAGCTCCATCCATGTAAATATGAAACAGGTAAAGTCTCCATCTTTCTTTAAGGCTTCATAGTATTCCATGGTATACATGTACCACAATTTATTAATCCATTCGTGGATCGATGGGCATTTGGGTATCTTCCATGACTTAGCAATTATGAATTGGGCTGCAATTAACATTCTGGTACAGATATCTTTATTATAATGTGATTTTTGGTCTTCTGGATACATACCTAGTAAAGGAATTATAGGATCAAATGGAAGGTCTATTTTTAGATCTCTAAGTATTCTCCAAACATCCTTCCAAAAGGAATATATTAGTTTGTATTCCCACCAGCAATGTAGAAGTGTTCCCTTTTCGCCATATCCACATCAGCATCTCTGGTTTGGGGATTTTGTGATGTGGGCTAATCTTACTGGAGTTAGATGATATCTCAAAGTGGTTTTGATCTGCATTTCTCTGATAATTAAGGATGGTGAGTATTTTTTCATGTGCCTGTAGGCCATGCACCTGTCTTCTTTAGAGAAGTTTCTAAAGTCCTTTTCCCACCCTGAGATGGGATCACTTGTCCTTTTGTTGCTAATACATTTGAGTTCTCTGTGGATTCTGGTTATTAAACCTTTGTTGGAGGCATAACCTAAAAATATTTTCTCCCATTCTGAGGGCTGTCTGCCTGCTACACTAATTGTGTTCTTAGCAGTGCAGAAACTTTTTAGTTTCATCAGGTCCCAGTTGTGCATTTTTGATACTGTTTCAATTGCCTGGGGAGTCCTCCTCATAAAAAATTCACCCAGGCCGATTCCTTCAAGAGTATTCCCTGCACTTTCTTCTAGTATTTTTATAGTTTCATGTCTTAAGTTTAAATCTTTGATCCAGTGAGAGTCTATCTTGGTTAATGGTGAAAGGTGTAGGTCCAGTTTCAGCCTTCTACAGGTAGCTAGCCAGTTCACGCAACACCATTTGTTAAATAGGGAATCTTTTCCCCACTAACGTTTTTAATTGGCTTGTCAAAGATCAAATAACAGTAAGTAGCTGGGTTCATCTCTTGGTTCTCTATTCTGTTCCACATATCTATCTCTCTGTTTTTGTGCCAGTACCATGCTGTTTTGATCACTATTGATTTGTAGTACAGTCTCAGATCTGGTAGCATGATTCCTCCTGCTCTGTTTTTATTTATGAGTAATGTCTTGGCTATTCAAGGTTTTTCCTGATTCCATATAAAACGAAGTTTTATTTCTTTCGAGATCTTTAAAATATGACAATGGAGCTTTAATAGGAATTGCACTAAAATTGTATATTGCTTTGGGTAGTATGGACATTTTAACAATGTTGATTCTTCCTAGCCATAAGCAAGGTATGTTTTTCCATTTGTTGACATGTTCAGCTATTTCTTTTCTTAGAGTTTCATAGTTCTCTTTATAAAGATCTTTCACATCCTTTGTTAGATGAACTTCCAAATATTTCATCTTCATTGGTACTACTGTGAAAGGGATAGAGTCCTTGACTGTTTTTTCGGCTTGACTATTATTGGGATATATAAAGGCTACAGATTTATGAATGTTGATTTTGTAGCCTGAGACACTGCTATATTCCTTGATCACTTCTAAAAGTTTCATAGTAGAATCCCTGGTATTTTCCAGATATACAATCATATCATCTGCGAAGAGTGAATGTTTAATCTCTTCTGAGCCTATGTGGATACCCTTGATCACCTTTTCTTCCCTAATTGCAATGGTTAAAACTTACTTTACAATGTTAAAGAGCAATGGAGACAATTGGCAGCCTTGCCTGGTCCTCAGAGCTTTAAGTAAGGGGAAGAAGTTAGTTAAAGGGGCACAGGGCCCTATACATACATGCCACTGTATAGCCTACAGTGACCCACCAAAACTCTACAGGACCTACAGGACACCTTTAATATTTCCCAGAACAAAATCTACTACTCTTGCAAAGGAAGGCATTCAATGAGTTTCACTGGAATTCCCTGCCCCCCTGCTACACACTAGGTCTGGTCACAGATATTTCATTTCTCCTCCTTTGAGGAGATAGTACAGTGGGATAGTACTTCCCTGCTGTCTTTGAAGTTAAGTGGGACAGGTGACTTGCTTTGGTCAATGAGATGTGAGCACCAACAGTGGGGATCACTTCTGGCTGACACTTTAAGAACTTGAGTATGAGTCACTTGGTCCCTTTCCCAGCCTCACTGAAAGCAAGAGTTGGGATGCAGCTTCTACCAGCCTGGGCTTTGGAATGAGCAGAACACACACTCTGTTACATGTGTAGCATGAGTGAGAGACAGACTTTTGTTAAGTCACTGGGATTTGGGGTTATGTGTTACTGCAGCAGAAGCGAGCCTCTCCTGAAATATGCAACTGCCTTGTTCATGTCATGAGTGGTCAACCTCCAGATTCTGACTCAGCCTCACCTCTGGATATTTGATTTCCACTCTATTTAGTTCAGCTCTCAGGGATACACTGTAAGCTATCCAAACACAAACGTGCTCCCAGGGTTAGGGACTAAGACTGACAAATACATCTGTAGAGCCTACAGTGACTCAGCAAAACTCTACCACCTATGCCGGCCAGAAACAGGTAGAGTATTCCCCATTGTCAGTATCTAAGCCAAGAAGTAAACTATCCCTTTTGACCTAGAATGCTGGTTTTGAGAATGAAAGGACATTGGGACAACAAGCTCACACCATCACTGTCCTGGGCACAGTAGGACGAGTGAAATGCTATTTCTGGGTCTTCCATTGAGCTATGAGAAAAATTCCTAGAGGCGTTATTCTTAGGATATGTCACCATACCTTAGGATATTTCACAATACCAGAAAATGCAATTAAAAGCCTAAGAAGAACCAGCTGGTAAAATTAATGTGTTTATCAACGAGTACACTCTGCTTTCACTATTCTATGTGGCACTGTTGCAAATCAGTGCAGCTGTTTCCCGACGTAGGCACATGCGAACAGCAGTACACGGCCAAACAAAACAAAGAGCACCATGCAAAATCCAGCCATAAAGGATAAAAACCCTGCAGAAACATCAGTAGTGTCTTCCTCCCACCAGTAAGCCTGGGAGCCATGTAAGAGGAAGAAGGATAAAATCAAGAAAACAAAAAGTCATCGCCTCTCCGGAAATCCTGCCTTCCTATTGGATTAGTGGCTCTCAACTCTAGCTGCCCCTAAGTATCGCCTAGGATCTTTACAAAATCCAGCCACCCTGACCAGTTAAATCCTAATCTCTAGGGGTGGGGCCCTCAGTGATTCTGATGAGCAAACAGGGCTGAGAAGCACTGCCTTGCACAGACCTACATCCATGAGGTAGCCTCTCTCTTTGGAAGCAAACACTTCTCTAAGGTTCTCCTATTGTTCAGACCAGCCACACCTCCTGACCTGCTCCATTAAGTAGAACTTAGTCAGTCCAAAACTTAGTTCTTTCCTCTTCAACTTCCTAAACCTTCCCTGACAAAATACCACCAACTGGTTGGCTTAAAACAACAGAAACGTACTCATAGTTGTAGAGGCTAAAAGTTCAAAATCAAGGCTCTGGCAAGGCCATGTCCACTTTGAAGGCTGCAGGAGAGGATACTGCCTTGTCTCTCCCTTGCCCTTGAGGGTTGTCATCAACTTGGCGTTACTTGGCTTGTAGATGCATCAGTCCAATCTCTGCCTTATCATCATTTGGCATCTTCCCTGTATGTCCTTTCTCCTGTTCTTATAAGAACATCAATCATGCTAGATTAAGAGCCCACTCTACTCTAATATGAACTGAATATGACTAATTATAACCCTACTTCCAAATAAGGTCACATTCTGAGGTTCCAGAAGAGGACACTATTGTCACAATGTGCTCTTCCTCACCCATGTTAAGCAAGTCTTAGAATTTGTCTCCACCAGAATGCATGCAAGACCAACCTCACTGTGAGTACAATGCCTTTTTCAGAAAATATTTGTTTTAATCATTTCAGATTTATAGAAGAATTGCAAAGATAGTAGAGAGTTCCTGTTTACCTTTCATTCAACTTCCCCGATGTTAATGTTTTATAAAACTTTGGTACATTTATAAAAACTACGACATTAACAATGGTACAATACTTTTAATGAACCTATACAATTTTTTCTCTTCTTGAGTTAGAATCTCACTCTGTTGCCCAAACTGGAGTGCAGTAGCCTGATAGTTCCCTGTAGCCTCAAATTCCTGGGCTCAAGCAATCCTCCTGATTTAGCCTCCCAAGTAGCTGGGACTCAGATGCACACCTCTATGCCTAGCTAATTTTATTATCTTCTGCAGAGACAGGGTCCTGCTATGTTTCCCAGGCTGGTCTTGAACTCCTGATATCAAGCAATTCTCTCTCCTCAGCCTCCCAAAGTGCTGGGGTTACGGGCGTGAGTCACTGCTCTCAGCCTACCCTATACACTTTATACACGCACATTTCACCAGTTTTTCTACCAATGTTCTTTTTCTATTCCAGGATTCAAACTGTGGTACCACCTTGAATTCAGCATAATGCTTTCAAGAATGAGAAAGGTCAGAATCAAGATCTATCCACAGAATTGGGACCTCACTCCAGGCTTTCTTCCTTTGTTTACCCTCCAACCTCTTACCCACCCCTTGTATTTACATTCAGCTAGTGCTACATTTCATCTGCACATCTTTCCCGTTTGGATCTGATAGTCCTAACCTTTCAGTCAAGTGAGTTCTTAACAATTCTGAAGTCACGGGGCCACTGTGAAACTCTAATAGAACTCCTAAACTCTCCTCTGAGAACAATGCACAGACAAAAGTAATTTTGCATCCAATTTCAGTGTGGATCCAATCCTAGACAGCAATTCCCCTTTCCCAGCCCCAAGAGCCTTTAGGTACTACCTTGCACAGTTTGGCTTTCCTAGGCATTGATTCTGCAATGAAATCACCACAACTCTCTACCTGTCCCTCTCCCCAGACTGTTTCTCCAGGCCTGAGCCATAGCCGCAGTCTCCACACTCTGGTTTTTGGCCAACACCAGCTGTTCCAACCACTATGTTGTACTGAGGTTGAGAAGGGCTGGTTGGCAGAGCTCTTCTGTGGGGCACCAGAGGCAGCTGGGCTACCCTTTCAGACAGCTTTGCTGTCAGCACAGAACCTCCACAAGTTTTGCTTAACCCAGTACCACTTGGGAGCCTACTTTCTCTGTGGTAGGAAGAAATGTCACAGAATGTAACACTTCTTAGTCTAAAGGCATGTGACCAAGTTTCAACAAAGAAAAGTTGACATGCTTTGCCAACTTCAGATCTTCTGTCATTTGGAAGTAACAGGGACCTTGGTCCCCAGAGCAATGTCTGCCTATTTCTACCTTTTTGGAAACAGCATGCTGGGATCTTCACAGTGCAAACCACACAACTATCAACCCTACATGCTTTCTTAAGCCTCAACATCAGCCTCTGTAGAAGAAACAATGAAAATGGGAAACTGCACCCACACTCAGTGCTCCAATTGACTTCTCAAACCCTATTCTGTCCCCCTCACTGTGCTATCCTCAGATGGCTGTTATTTCTATCAATACCTCATCCACCCAACTCCATGCAGAAGATGGCAGGTGTCACCTGAGCTACCTTTGGTAAAGCCCCATGCAGGGTCACACTTTCTCCCTACTAACACCTCAACCAGGATCATACTAATGCCTCTAGCATCAACCAGAAGGCAATGGCATTGAAGGACAGACAAAAATTTTCCAATAATTTCTATGGACAGGGTAATCAGTATCATATCAATGCCTCCATCATCAACCAGAAGGCAACGGCATTGAAGAACAAACAACAACAAAAAAAATGTCCAATAATTTCTATGGACAGGGTCGAGTCTATTCTTACCTTCTGCAAATGGTTCCCACTCATAAAACCGGCCCATGAATGGCTTGTTGTTGTATGATGAGCACTGAACCTCCCGGATGCTTCTACTGCTTTCTGGGCACACCTAATGAAGCAGATATTAAATATGCAATCAGTGTCCACACTCTCCATAGTCCCAGTCAAATCCCAGGATACCTTTCCAATGCTAACCACTGGTCCTCCTCTACCTAAATTAGGGTTTCTGAAAATTTGCTCATAATCTGTGTTAAAAATGTTAAATTCAGGTCCCCAAGCATCAGTCCAAGTTTACTAACTCAGAATCTTTATAGGGACACTAAATTTTTAACAAGCTGTCAAGGTTAATTTTTTGCATACCACAATTTGAAAACCACTTTCCTAAACTTTCCATTCCTGACAAACGGCAGCCATCCGTTTCCGTCTGCTTGACTTTGTTTACGCCATTGCTCTTACATGGAACGATGTCCACAGCAAACGTGTTCAGAGTCCTTACCATGTGCCACACATGACTTTAAAGATGCTGCATGTATTAACTCATTTGTTCCTTACAACAAGCAATGAGGTAAAAATATTATAGTGTTGCAGATTTTTCACAGAGAGCAATGTAAGGTATGGAGAAGTCCCACAGCCAGTGAGGGCCATAGCCTCGATTCAAATCCAAGCAGTAGGTACTCACAGGTTATCTCTTGTTACTGACCCCATCTTGTCTAAATACTGTGCACCACCGAAAGCAGGGGTTCCTCACCTTTAGTTTGAAAAAGAATCACTCAGAGATCTTGCTGGAAATGCAAACGTCTGGCCCCTCCCCCAGGGATTATTATTCAGTAAATATGAGATGAGGTCCAGGAATCCATCTTTTAGTCAAGTTCATCCAGGTGACTCTGATACACTAGAATACTCAAAGAAAACGTATATCCTCCTCTACCTTATTCCTTTCTTATTTATATCAACTGTTAAATATGAGCAAAGTGTGACATAAAGTAAGTAAATGTGAAAAAGTAAAATAATAAGATTAGAATCTTGAATGATGCCATGGCTCACACCTGTTATCCCAGTGCTCCGGGAGGCCGAGGTGGGTGGATTGCTTGAGCTCAGGAATTCAAAATCAACCTGAGCAAGAGTGAGACCTCCTCTCTACTAAAAATAGGAAAAATAGCCAGGTGACATGGTAGGAACCTTTAGTCCCAGCTATTTGGGAGGCTGAGGCAAGAGGATTGCTTGAATCCAGGAGTTTGAGGTTGCTGTGAGCTAGGCTAATACCATGGTACTCCAGCCTAGGCCACAGAGTAAGACTATGTCTCAAAAAAAAAAAAAAAAAATATATATATATATATAGATATATATATATATATCCGAATCTCTAATTCATATTGCAGATCAAGTATGATCCAGCTTTTTTAATCCTAGCTGCTTAAATGTGGTATTTTTGTATATGTTTTTATGTTTTAATAATCAGAAAGGGAAGGAACCTGGCCCCTTAAACATTAAAAAGCACTGTGTCATTAAAAGGTCTCTGGAACAAACTGCTAATACAATAGTTCAAAGTCTTCATGGATTTGTAAAGAAACCTATTAGAAGCACAGGTCTCCAGGAAGACAGGGGAACAGAGGGAGAACTGAACCCAGGCTGCTGGTACAAACTCCCAGGGTGGTCACAACCCTACTGTGGCCTGAGCCAAACCATATGGAGCCCCACCATGTGAGGCAGAATATGATAAAAAGTGCCAGGAACAAGAGGGCGGTGGACAGGCAGGGTGGGCTGAGCTCTGACAATCGGTAAAGGCTGACAGGCCAGGGCAGCCTGTCTCCAAGGACTCTGGAAACCAACCTGCCAGTGACCCTTAAGCCAGCCTTGTGTGGGCTTCCAGAAATACCAGCTGTGTCCATGAAGAGCTTGGGGTTAAGATGCTTTTCACTACTCTTTGGACTAAGCCATGGTTCGAGCAGTATGTGAACAGCCTGGTGACAGGGAGAAGACACCATCCCTATCATAGTCCCCAAAACTGGCTTCGAGAACGAAAGACTAAGGGGTTTGTTAAAAATACAGATTCTGGAGCCATGACCCAGTGGTAGGACAGAAAGGAGAGCCCAGGAGTATGCGCTTAAAGTGCACCCTTGGGTGATTCTGGCACCAAGCTGTGCAGAATCACACCCAGGGTGACAATCTCAGCCCAAGTTACTTGACATGGAAGCACAGAATTCCAGAGCAAAAGAGAATCAGACCAACCTCTTTGGATTACAGACAAGAAAACTAAGGCCTGGAGAGTGGCTTCCCTTGCCCAAGGCCCCACCAGGAAGCGGAGGTAAAGCAAGCTCACTGACCACCCACTTGACAGAAATCAGAAACTGCAGATCAGGGGCTGGGCTGCAGCTTTTCAGACCAGAAATGTCCCATTCCTCAGAGAACTACACTTACAGAAGACTAAGCAGTTCCTCAACAAGGCTCTAGCCAGAAGCCACCAGCAATTAACCTGGTGGCTGTCACCAAATTTGGAAGCTAAAGACCACAAAGACTTAGTCTATTTAATCTCTTTTTCTACAGGAGCAAAGTATTGCTAACAGGCCTGACCACAAATATACAAATAATCTTCAGAATCTTCTGGAATCACTCTGTACTTGACAAAACCAATGTATATTTCATGACACGAAAAGTAGTCCACAGAATCCAGTAAGTTACAGAAGTATTAAAATGTGTGCGGAGAGAGAGAAAGAGGTTTACAGTGTTATCTCTGGAATGTGGGATTATAGATGTTTTCTATTCACAATTAATTAATTTTACCTATTGATATTACCCGATTTTCTGCAGTAAATGCATAATACTCATGTAATAAAAATGACAATTTGGCCAGGCACAGTGGCTCACACTGCAGTCCCAGCTACTCATGCAGTTGAGATGGGAGGATCACTTGAGCCCAGGAGTGTGAGGCTGCAGTGAACTAAGACTGTGCCACTGCACTCCAGGGTGACTCAGAGAAATCCTGTCTCTTTAAAAAAAAAAAAAAGTCAATACATCAGTATTGAGACAGTTCCAATACAGTGGCCCCTAGGCAGCTTTGCACATGCTTTTGGACTATAATCTTACAATGTGTTTTAACCCACTAATGCCTGGCACTCTTACTTGCATCCATAGCATCTACCAAGCCACCTTGCAATTAGGCACTGTAGATAACCCCTGGCCACCAATAAGTTCTTCAAATATGAGCAAAGGCAGTTTCCTCCTGAAGCAACAGGGCTTAATATGGCATCAGAGCTGTGGTGGTCAGCAAGGCCAACAGGAGTCAGGAGTCAGCCCACCCAATAGCCACTTTCCTGTCCAGCAAGCAGCTAGCCTGGGAAGGTGCAGCAGGAGGCAACAAGGTGCCCTGACAGATGGGCACAGCTCTGTGTGTGACCCCAATCAGGGACACCCATGATGCCAGGAGAACTGCCAGTCAGAGGCACAATACTACTTCCTGTAGGGCAGAGGGGCCTGGCCAGAGAAGTGCAAGGCCCCCTGAGTCCAGATGTGAGAGTGGGTGTACAGATACAGCATTATAGTTCAGGCAAGGAAGGCAGAAGCTGGGCGTGATGAAAATAGTGAGAACCACTAGCTTTTATTGAGCACTTACTATGTAATGCCAGACATCCTATCATGTGACTTATATATTTAAATACATATATAAAATGTAGAAATCTATATTAAGTATGTAGAAATACATAACACATATAAAAATATACATTATAGACATATATTAGTCATTCAGTCCTCACAGTAACTATTATACCCATTTTACAGATTAAGAAACCAAGGGAACAAAAAATTGAATGAGGCAGCACCTGTAGCTCAGTGGGTAGGAAGCTGACCCCATATACCAAGGGTGGCGGGTTCAAACTCAGCCCTGGCCAAAACTGCAAACAACAACAACAAAAATAGCTGGGCATTGTGGCAGGCGTCTGTAGTCCCAGGTACTCAGGAGGCTGAGGCAAGAGAATTGCCTAAGCCCAGGAGTTGGAGGTTGCTGTGAGCTATGATGCCACAGCAATCTACCTAGGGCAATAGACTGAGACTCTGTCTCCACAAAAAAAAAAAAAAAAAAAGTTGAATGAGCTTCCCAAGGTCACAGGCTAGTACTCTGTAAAGCCAGGGTTTGAAGCCAGGCACTGTGCAGCCTCTGAAGCCTAGAGAAGTGGCTGGCCTCCACTGAAATGGTGCAGGGAGCTGTGGAGTGAGGATGAAAACCAAGTGGGGCCTCAGAAATCCTGTTTCATGTTTCTTCTATAGATTACATGTGTTTGTACTTGTCATACTATTATCAGTATGTGATCTCCTCTCATTATAACAGACTTTCTGAGGTTGAAACTTCCAGGTGACACAACCCTCCACATTTGTTATATTTTAAATTGGTTGTTTCCTGATGTCATGGACTAAGTCACCTTCACCTTATCAGGAATCGTCTCTATATTGGACTGTAAATTTATCTTGGGGGCAGGTTTCCTGCAGACAGCTGGTTCTTTTCATGGGCACTAATTCTTATCATCTTCAGGCCAGCAAACTGGGGGTGGGGGGAAATCACGTGGACAGAGATTAGCCTCATTCAAGATGGGACCAAAAGATGCCTTTACAGCCCAATAATGCCCTGGGGAGATAACCTCCCTTCAAATGACTCCCTTCCACCCAAAAGAGGGAGGGATTTTTCCACTGGACTGTCAAGGGAAGAGAAATAAAGATGTACTTTAGGGAGGCAAGATGGCTGATGGGAGCGAGCTTTCCACAGAAGCTCCTGTCTAGAAGGAGAGTTAAAGGACTTGTCATACTATTCTACAAACTAGAAGTTTAGCAAGAAAGCTGATGGTTTGGATCTGAGCCAAGAGAGAAGGTTGAAGAACACAAATCAACGCTGCTGAGGCAAGCTGGGACCTCAGGGATACAAACAAAAGGTACAAAATCCATCGCCAAGCAGACAGGAGTCCCCTCCCCCACGAGAATGGCTCGTAGTACACTCCATACAAACAAGAAAGCAAAGTTCAAATATCCTCCCATTTTAACCCACGGGAGAGACCCTCTAAAAACCGAACCTCCTTCCCCTAGTAAGGTGTCATGGCACTCTCCTGCCAAGCATAAATCTGTATAAAACTGTATATATTCTCTGCCTGCAATTTTGAACTCCCAGCACTCCCCTCCACTCTCACCCTGAGGTCTGGAAGCCTGTCCACCATGTAGTCCAGATTCTTGGGCATTTTCTTGAGGGGTGTGGACAGGGCATGGGGTGTTGGTGATCTGTGCTGATTCTCCCACACAGGAGAAAGGACAGGATAGTCAACTGAGAGGGAACCATACAGGAAAAGCGGTGCCCTGAGGCACAGAGCAGCAGCCGCAGCAGTGGGCACAATAGGGCTCACACCCCTGGGGATATTTTGAAACGACACTCCCAGTCTCTCTGGGCAACCAGAGGAAGCCAGGCATATCCTCCAGTGGCAGCCACTGGCAGAACAGATCTAGGATGGAAAGGCAGGCCCCAGGAGTAATGGTATGCCTAAGGTGGTACCGGCCTATGCTGAGCGTGGGGACTAGAATATGCACATGCAGAGATGGCAGACTCCCAGAGCAGGGCTCACCCAGAGGACTGCTTCACTGAGCCTCAGATGAACCTGGCCCTCAGGGGATCATAGCTGAGACAAAGGCAGGCAGGCAGAGGCTGGAACTGACAGCTAAGTGAGAGTTCTGACCACATCCACCCCAACACAAACTGCAGCCGAGACTCGGCAGCAGCACAGACAGGGCTAAGTTGCTCAAACAGCATCTGATCTGCAGGGAAATACAGCCAGGACACATACAAATTCTGTGAAGTTGTTCTGTTCTGTCAGCAACCTGAATCAGGGGTAGGGCTAGAACTAAGTGAACCACCGCAGCCCCCACTAACCACCCGACATTGTCAGGCCTCACCTCCCCCTGCTGGATAGTGGCAAAGAGTGGTAGCCTGGCTAAGGAGACATAGATTTCCCTGTGACTCAGGCAGGCGCAAACCCCTGGAGTATCTGCTCATTGGAGGGAACTAGATCACAGCCCTGCGGGGTTACCAGTGACTGGGTGTGATAGAGACGCAAGGTGAGGAAGGAGGCATCAACCTTCCCAGACTAATTTATTTGCTGGGTGGGTCCTTCTGACCTCATGGAGCACTGGAGCGAGTCATACTTGAGCTGGCAGCAGAACCCTGCTATCTAGTTGCC
The DNA here is from genome assembly GCA_963573935.1 of Arctocebus calabarensis. Taxonomy (NCBI): domain Eukaryota; kingdom Metazoa; phylum Chordata; class Mammalia; order Primates; family Lorisidae; genus Arctocebus; species Arctocebus calabarensis. The sequence goes on from CAUYON010007368.1 coordinate 40,439, forward strand.
ACAGACCTTTTGAACTCTCCACCTGAGTCCGATGCTGACTGGGACAATTGACTTGGACCACTTGAAGTGGGCCAATCACCCGAGGACTATCCAAAGTGGTATCCTGGGTATGTGGTTGTGGGAAGGTTTGATTTTCCTTTTCCAGTTGCTGCCTGTGGAGGGCAGGATGACTTAATTGCTGGTATTTCTCCACAGTTCATACTTCAACCCAGAGTAACTGATTCACCAGGGTAAGACAGAGACCAGCTAAAAATAAAACAGAGCCAGTCAGCCCCACCACACCAAGAAGGTCCCGAATTTCTCAGGCCATAACACTGTACAGGTCCTTGGCAAAGCTCTAGGGAAAAAGGGACAGACACCAGTCCCAGATTTTGGGCAAAGGACTGGCCAATCACTACACCTGGAGCCCCCAACACAACTTCTCCTTATCTGCTCATCTAGCCAGTGTAAAATAATCATGGGACAGAATCAGTGGAAAAACTCCAATAACATGAATAACCAGAGTAGAACCCTATCCAATTGAGTCTCTCAATTGATGCAGAAAAAGCTTTTATAATATACAGCATCCCTTCATGATCAGAACACTTAAGAAAATTGGTATAGAAGGGATATTTCTTAAACTGATAGAGGCAATCTACAGCAAAACCACAGCCAATATCATATTCAATGGAGTTAACCTGAAATCATTCTCACTCAGATCACGAACCAGGCAAGGTTGCCCATTGTTGCCACTGCTCTTTAACATTGTAGTGGAAGTTTTGGCCATTCCAATTAGGAAAGAAAAGGCAATCAAGGGTATCCATATAAGGTCAGAGGAGATCAAACTTTCACTCTTCACAAATGATATAATTGTATATCTGGAAAACACCAAGGATTCTAGAAGTGATCAAGGAATACAGAACTCTTAGAAGTGATCAAGGAATACAGCAGTGTCTCAGGTTACAAAATCAACACCCATAAATCTGTAGCCTTTATATATACCAACAATAGTCAAGCTGAAAAAACACTCAAGGACTCTGTTCCGTTCACAGTAGTACCAAAGAAGATAAAATATTTGGGAGTTTACCTAACAAAGGACATGAAAGATCTCTATAAAGAGAACTATGAAACTCTAAGAAAAGAAATAGCTGAAGATGTTAACAAATGGAAAAACATACCATGCTCTTTGCTGGGAAGGATCAACTGTTAATACCCAAAACAATATACAATTTTAATGCAATCCCTATTAAAGCCCCCTTGTCATACTTTAAGGATCTAGAAAAAATAATACTTCATTTTATACGGAATCAGAAAAAAACTCAAATAGCAAAGACTTTACTCAGAAATAAAAACAAAGCAAGAGGAATTACACTACCAGACCTCAGACAATACTATAAATCGATAGTGATCAAAACAGCATGGTACTGGCACAAAAACAGAGAGGTAGCTGTATGGAACAGAATAGAGAACCAAGAGATGAACCCAGCTACTTACCGCTATTTGATCTTTGACAAGCCAATTAAAAATATTCAGTGGGGGAAAGATTCCCTATTTAACAAATGTGCTGGGTAAACTGGCTGGCGACTTATAGAAGACTGAAACTGGACCCACACCTTTCACCATTAACTAAGATAGACTCTCACTGGATCAAAAATTTAAACTGAAGACATGAAACTATAAAAATACGAGAAGAAAGTGCAGGGAAAACTCTTGAAAGAATCAGCCTGGGCGAATATTTTATGAGGAGGACTCCCTGGGCAGTTGAAGCCTCATCAAAAATACACAACTGGGACCTGATCAAACTAAAACACTTCTTCACTGCCAAGAACACAGTAAGTAAAGCAAGCAGACAACACTCAGAATGGGAGAAGGTATTTGCAGGTTATGTCTCCAACAAAGGTTTAATAACCAGAATCCACAGACTCAACTCAAAACATATTAGTAAGAAAAGAACAAGTGATCCCATCTCAGAGTGGGCAAGCAACTTGAAGAGAAATTTCTCCAAAGAAGACAGGCACACAGCTTACAGACACATGAAAAATACTCATCATCCTTAATCATCAGAGAAATGCAAATCAAAACTACTTTGAGATATCATCGAATTCCAGTAAGATTAGCCCACATCACAAAATCCCAAAACCAGAGATGTTGGCATGGATGTGGAGAAAAGGGAACACTTCTACATTGCTGGTGGGAATGCTAACTAATACGTTCCTGTTGGAAAGATATTTGGAGAATACTTAGAGATCTAAAAATAGACCTTCCATGTGATGCTATAATTCCTCTACTAGGTATATATCCAGAAGACCAAAAATCACTTTTTAACAAAGAAATTTGTATCAGAATATTATTGCAGCCCAATTCATAATTGCTAAGTCATGGAAGAAGCCCTAGTGCCCATTAACCCACACATGGATGAATAAATTGTGGTATATGTACACCATGGAATATTATGCAGCCTTAAAGAAAGATGGAGACTTTACTTCTTTCATGTTTACATGGATGGAGCTGGAACATATTCTTCTTAGCAAAGTATCTCAAGAATGGAAGAAAAAGTATCCAATGTACTGAGCCCTACTATGAAGGCAATTTATAGCTTTCATATGAAGGCTATAACCCAATTATAGCACAAGAATATGGGGAAAGGAGCAAGGGAGGGGAGGGAAGTGGGGAGGTTGGGATGTAGGGAGGGTAATTGGTGGGGCCACACCTATGCTGCATCTTAGAATGGTACAGGTGAAACTTACTAAATGCAGAATACAAATGTCTTCATACAAGAACTAAGAAAGTGCCATGAAGGCTATGTTAAACAGTTTGATGAAAACATTTCAGATTGTATATGAAACCAGCACATTGTACCCCTTGATTGCACTAATGTACACAGCTATGATTTAATAATAATTAAAAAAAAGAATGGAAGAAAAAGTACCCAATGTACTCGGCCCTACTATGAAACTAATGTATAGCTTTCATATGAAGGCTATAACCCAATTATAGCACAAGAATATGGGGAAAAGGGAAAGGCAGAGGAGGGAATGGTGTAGGATGGATGAAGGGAGGTAATGGGTGAAACCACAGCTATGGTACATCTTAGAAGGGTATAGGTGCAACTTTCTAAATGCAGAATATAAATGTCTTAACACAATAATTAAGAAAATGCCATGAATGCTATGTTAACCAGTTTGATGAAAATATTTCAGATTGTATATGAAACCAGCACATTGTACCCCATGATTGCATTAATGTACACAGCTATGATTTACTTTTAAAAAAAGATGTACTTTAATAAGATAAGCTGAATCCTTATAAAGAAATACAGGATACACACCCTATCCAAAGTTCCATCTGGACAATTGCCTGAGGTTGCTATGAGTCACAAAGAGTATTATGGAAACTCCAGCTACGTTTCTCATGACCCTGGTTAATCTGAAATGATAACTGTCTATACTAAACTTCATAACTCAGGAGGCCACCATCAGTAATCACACACTTACCTTTTCATAATTAATTACTTTCATCTCCACAGGAGACAAAGAGCATCATCACCCAGGAAGGCAGCACCAAGGAACATGACCTTGAAGTCTGCCTGGGTCAGATGTGCATTTTTTTAATCCTCTGCATTGCTCTGGATTAAATCAAAAGACAAGATACCACAGCAATTGTATGATGTATTTAACATGACCACAGTGATGAAATCTACTTAAAAAAAAAAAAAAAGGAAATCTAGAAAATATTTCTGCACTGCCAGAAGAAAGTGTGACCTTGAGTAAAACATTTAGCTTGTCAAAACCTAACTACCACATCTGTATAACAAGCCCTGCACCATCTTCCAGTCCTCAATCCCCAGGGAATTTTGTGAGGATCAAATTAGCTACCCTTTAAAATTTCCGGCTGGCAGTTATGCTTAATAAATGTTAGCTGAATTTAAGACACCAGAGATGAATCCAGGAGTTCCAGAAGCCTGAAACTTAGGGCTGTCCAGTGCCTGAACAGTGCCTGAAAGGTAGGTGTTCTGAGCAAACACTCCCTTCTTTCCTTTCTCTTCTACAGCTGGAAAATAGCCTATGTTTTCCAACTACAAGAGTAATATAACCATGGGCCAAATTTTCTTTCAAGTTATCCAGCACATTTTTCAAATATGTTTAATATCTCTCCTTTCTCAAACCACACAGAACAAACTCAACCTTACAAAAAACTCTTGCCACCTCCACCACTTCCAGCAATTCTACAGTCAGTGAATAGATTTGTTCAAAGAATTGGGGCAAGGCTTTGGGCTTTAAAAAGAAACAAAACAGAGGTTTATTAAAAATCTCAAACACCTTTTTATCACCCATGGGAAGTTCATGATGTTCTCCTAGAGCAAAGTGTTTTCTTCTCATTCAATACACATATTGAAGTCCCAAAGGATGTCAATATGAATAAACCTATTCACCCTGGAAGATGTATTTTTAAGTATTTTGGATCCATGCAAATCTAGGCCTTTCCCAAGAGTGCTTATTTATTTCTGCCTCTTTAGATTATGTATATATTTCTTTGCCTATAATAAGGTAAAAAAAATGTCTTTTTTCACAACCTATCCAGAATTATATGGCAAAATGTAATGTTATTAACAATCAAAACTTTTATTCTCCCAAGAAGCATAAATAAGACTTTTTTCCCCCTTTCTAGGAGAGAGTGTGAAATTCTATTCAAAGACAAATATCCATTGTGTCCCTACTGTGTCAGGGGTCATGACTAAGGAGGATGCAGAGAAGAATCTGTCGTAATAGCTTCCTGCAGGGATTTTACAGGCCAAGGTAAGAAAATACATAAACAAAAACATATAATGCAATGGGAGGAATTTAGTAAGTGATTTGGACACTAATTTCTAATCTTGCAAAACAAAGGATTAATTGATTCCTCCTAATGTTGATAAATCAAGAAAATAAAAATTGTTAATGCCCTACCGATAGCCAAAGATATAAGTGAAAGTAAAAATGGGGCCAGCAAAGATCAGCGGAGTGGGAGGAGAAGGGGGTTCATTTCTTCACCTCTGAGAATGAGGATTGGTGGAGAAAATGTAAAGTTGGTGTATTGGGAAGCAGAGATGTCAGTAAGCTAGAGTTACAGAGAAAATGACCGTAAGAACTGAAAGTTGAAAGGGACCGACTATGATTACATCACAGAGAGGAGCTAGGACACACCTGTCTCTACCACTGTGCTGTTTCTCACTCTTTGTTTGTACAGCATTTTATTTATTTGTTTACTTTTTGTAGAGCGTACAGCATTTTATTATCATGAAAAATGTCAGTGGTGAACAGTCATATATGTGTGTATGACTGATACATAAAATTCAATAAAACCTTCTATGGAAATTCCAAGTGGTCTGAGAATGTGGAAAACAGAATGCCGTAAGAAAGCATTGACGGTAGTACACACTTCCCACATAAGGAGTTTGGTGATAAGCTCAGGATAAAAGAAACTTACGTTGAGCCCCCCCGCCCGCCCCGTCAAATGGCCTGCCCTGCCAGTAACCCAGTAACCAGCACCCTGGTACCCAGCAACCTGTACATTTCAGAGGATTGCATTCAATTCTTCCCCAGCCTGTTTAGTAGGTTTCTCCTTAATACTGCAGTCAGGAAGTTGATAGCTGTTAGCTCTTTTTTATTCAGTATCAGACTAGAAATGGGGTAAAATTAGAATCTGCCTACAGAGTGCATACTTAGCTACATTTGAGATATGTCCAACATCTTCCCTTTATTTTCACTTACTGTGAGGCAGATGTGTCCACATGGATACATCCATGGTCAGAAGCCAGTTCTACCCACCAGGGAAATTTACTGGAGAGTCACTGATACCAGAACTCATGGCATCTGCATTTGCTAAAAGCTGCTTTTAGCCCCAGGGGATTTCCCCTCCTAAGGTTAAAGACAAGCTGTCTAAACTCAGGATCACACCTCCTTTGGCAGCAAAGCCCATAAAAACTCATAATCTTGTCCCTACCTTGTACCAGGTGACTCACTACAGCCTCCACGCTCCAGAAAGGGTCAGAGTGTCAGTCGATCTCCTCCCCTCCAGGGAGAAAGTGCTAATTTCAGAGTGCTTAGGACTAGAAGGTGGGGAGAGAGACACCTAGGCCTCCAGGTCAAAGGGCATAAGGTATCTTGGTCAGTTAATGTATTTGGCAAATAATAACAGAAACCCCAGAAAGAGCTAATAGAAAAATATTTTTATAATTGCATCCCTTCGAGAACCAGAAGAAGTGAGGTGTGGTTTCTCCTCCCCCTGTTTTATCCCTATTAAAACCTCAAGCTCTAAAGTATTGGGCTTCAGTGAACTTAAAGAAGCAGCAGAGGGCGGCTCCTGTGGCTCAGCGAGTAGGGCGCCGGCCCCATACACCGAAGGTGGCGGGTTCAAGCCCGGCCTAGGCCGAACTGCAAAACAAAAAAATAGCCGGGCGCTGTGGAGGGCGCCTGTAGTCCCAGCTACTAGGGAGGCTGAGGCAAGAGAATCGCTTAAGCTCAAGAGCTGGAGGTTGCTGTGAGCAGTGTGACGCCACGGCACTCTACCCAGGGCGATAAAGTGAGACTCTCTCTACCAAAAAAAAAAAAAAGAAATTTTAAAGATCATTAATTAAATTATTTTCAAAAGAAGTTCAAAGCACTGTATGTATATTCTTTTTTTAACTCTTTTTTTTTTTTTTTTTGATCAACATAATTTAAGTGTGCCATAGACGTTTAACTCTAGGTTCAAGTGTGCCGTGAGATTAAAAAAAGTTGAAAACACTGGCCTAGAGGAATTGTTCTGAGTGCAGATTCAGAAGCCATACTGCCAGGTTTCAAACCCCAGCTCTGTGTAACTGTGGGTAAGTTACTTAACTTCGCTGTGCCACAGTTGCCTCATCTGTAAAATGGAGTTAATGTCATAGAGCTGACATCCTCTCTTAATGAAGGTTAATATACAGCGAACTTTCAGAGAGAAAGGCAGCTGGAAATACCTGATGAGCAGAACTAATGATCTCACAAATCCTTCTTACTCCCCTCTGCCCATCTGTCCTTACTTCAGGGGGTCAGCCCAGCCTTGACAGGAAGACCTGCCTCCCCTACGAACTAAAGACCTTTGCTTGGGGTAGGCCTGACTTTTTTTGCCCACCCCCCAAACCGTAAGGCTTTCATCTGCAAAACTAGCTCTGTGTCCTTATTGTTTTGCCCAGGGTGGACACAACCCAGGAATTCACTGATTGAAGTTTATGAGGGTAATTTACATAGCTCTACCCTATATACTCAACAGCACCAGCAGCTAAAGCACTCAATAATACATGCCGAATGCCCAGAGGGCACTCAGAGAGTTATTTTTAGTTTCATTTATTTTTAATATTCAAGTACAGGCCTGTGTAGTGACTCAACACTGATAATCCCAGAATTTTGGCAGGTGAAAGTGGGAGGATTGCTTAACCCCAGTTTAAGACCAGCCTGGACAATATAGTGAAATCCTATCTCTACAAAACTGAAAAAAATCAGCAAGGCATGGTGAATTTCTCTTGTGTGTGTCTGAAAGAAGGAACAATTAAAATGATAAGTTTTATGTTATGTGTGTTTTACCATAGTTAAAAATTTTTTCAAAAAAAAAAAAATTTTTTTTCAGGCTGGGCGCAGTGGCTCACCCCTATAATCTCAGCAGCCTGAGAGGCCAAGGTGGGTGGCTTGCTTGAGCTCAGGAGTTCAATATCAGCCTGAGCAAGAGCAAGACCCCATCTCTACTAAAATAGAAATAGAAAAATTAGCTAGGGCATTGAAGAAAATATAAATGGGCTTGGTGCCTATAGCTCAAGCGGCTAAAGCACTGGCCACATACACCAGAACTGGTGGGTTCAAATCCAGCCCCGACCTGCCAAACAACAATGACAACCAAAACATAGCCGGGCATTGTGGCAGGCGCCTGTGGTCCAGCTACTTGGGAGGCTGAAACAAGAGAATCGCTCAAGGGGGCGACACTTGCGGCTCAAAGGAGTAGGACGCCGGCCCGTATGCTGGAGGTGGTGGGTTCAAACCTAGCCCTGACCAAAAACAGCAAAAAAAAAAAAAAAAAAAGAGAGAGAGAGAATTGCGCTTAAGCCCAGGAGTTGGAGGTTGCTGTGAGCTGTGATGCCATGGCACTCTACCCAGGGCAACAGCTTGAGGCTCTGTCTCTAAAAAGAAAGAAAATATAAATGAACTGAATGAACAGAGCTAGAGCATGGCCTACTGATACTGACCCACAAGACTACAAAGTCACCGGGCATGGTGGGTCACGCCTGCAATCCTAGCACTCTGGGAGGCCGAGGACAGTGAATTGCCTGAGCTCACAGGTTCAAGACCAGCCTGAGCTAGAGAGAAAACCCATCTCTAAAAAATAGCTGGGTATTGTGGCCGGTGCCTGTAGTCCAAGCTACTCGGGAGGCTGAGACAAGAGAATCGCATGAGTCCAAGAGTTTGAGGTTGCTGTGAGCTATGATGTGACAGCACTCTACTGAGGAAAAAAATGACCACACAGTGGTCTTTTTGGTCAATCCAAAAAGCATGTCCTCAGCACAAATGTGACACTGCAGATTGCTGAGTACAATATACCACTCATGTAAAGCCTAAAGGCATGTAAAACAACGCTATGCAGTATAAGGAATTATAGAACAACCATATAGAAAAAGAAAGAATAGGCTCAGTGCCTGTGGCTCAATGAGCTAAGGCTCCAGCCACATATACCTGAGCTGGCGGGTTCGAATCCAGCCCGGGCCGGCCAAACAACAATGACGGCTGCAACCAAAAAATGGTCGGTGTTATGGCGGGCGCCTGTAGTCCCAGCTACTTGGGAGGCAGAGGCAGGAGACTCGCTTGAGCCCAGGAGTTGGAGGTTGCTGTGAGCTGTGATGCCACAGCACTCTATCCAGGGTGACAGCTTGAGGCTCTGTCTCAAAAAAAAATAATAAAAATAAATAAATAAATAAATAAATAAAATAAGGCAACATGGGAGTAAGTCCTGAAGGCAGGGAGGAAATCAGTCATGCAGCTCTCTGCGGGAATAGCATTCCAGGTATAGGAACCAGCAGGTGGGAAGGCGCTGAGGTGTGAGTGTAGCCGAGAGCCCTGAAGCAGGAACGGGGCAAGAAGCACAGGGAAGGCCCTGTGTGCCTCAGAGTGAACAGGAGGAGAACAATCGGTGATGCAGGCCAGAGAGAAGTGACTGCTATGTCACAGAGCTCCCCAAACCCTCCTGAGGACTTTGACTCTCCGGGAATGAGCCAGGAAGCCACTGGAGGATGTTAAGCTGAGGAATGACCCATCAGACTCGCATGTGGCTGCTGTTTTGAGATGAGGCAATAAAGAGGCAAGGGTGGGACTGGGGAGAGCAGCTAGAAAGCTAATGGAATAATGCAGTGAGGGACGATGGTGTCTTGGCCCAGGGGTGCCATGGGATGTGTTAAAATATGTTAAGAAGGCAGCAGCCTTAGGCTTTGCAGGTAGATTGAATGTGGGGTGTGAGAAAAGAATCAAGAATGACCCCAAGCTTGCTGTCTGAGCAACTGGAAGGACAGTGTTTTCCTGATCTGGGAAAGGCTGCAGAGGAGCAGATGGAGGGCTGGGGGAGCTTGGCGAGGGCCTGGAAAGTGCAAGATTCCCACTGGACACGCACAATTAATAAATATTTATGTTGCGGTCAGAAATGCCGGGTAGGCAGTTGGACGTAGGGGTCTGGAGCTCAGTAGAGAGGCATAGCTGGAAACATAACCTGAGTCCTCAGGAGAAGGAAGGTGTCTAATGCCATGACCCCAGATTGGGGGGGGGGGGAGGAGCAGAGCAGCGGCCCAAGGACAGAGCTGGAAACAGGAAAACAGCGATAGTGCTGAGTTGAGGCCAGGTCACGGGTAACAGAGCAGCCAGAGCACCAGGATGGCCCTGGCGTGACTGGGAAGTGGAGAGAAGGAACTTTCCCAGTGTGCTGATGGAAAGTGCACACTGAGAGTTGACCAGGGGGTTGGACCTAAGAGTTGCAGGTGACACTGTGAGGGCAGCCCTGGAGAGAAGTGAGAGGTCTGCCAGGAGACAGGGACGGGGGAGCCCACGGAGTCAGTCTCTCCAGGAGTTTTCCTCTAGCGGAGAAATGGGGTGATGGCTGAAGGGTGAGGGGTACAGAGGAAAGGGACCGAGGGAAGAATTTCTCAGATAGGAGGAATTACTCTCCATTTGTACGCTGATGGGAATGACCCACTAGGGAGGGAGATCGGTGAAGCAATATTGACACTAAATTGGATTCTGCTCTAGATGGTCGAAGTACGGGTGAATTTTGTTTTCTTTGTGCACTTTTCCCTATTTTCCAAATTATCTACCATGAATATTTATTAATTTTGTAATCAGAAAAAAAGCCATTAAAATCCACAGAGCTGATTGCTCAAGTGAAGCTTTTCCATGGTGACTCATCCCAGGGAAGGAAAAAAACAACCCAAAGGGCTGCAAAGAACGAGGAGGTGAAGAAAAATTACATGCAAATGGAGCTCCCTCAGAATCAGATAATTTCTTGCCTGGCCCACTGCAATTTCCTCACCATCCTCCCCCTGTCAGTCTCTCCCTGGTCCTGGCCTCAACTCAGCACTATCGCTGTCAGAGTAGCTTTTCTGAAATGCAAATCTGATCATCTTGAAGCCCCTCCTATGACTCCCCCACAGTTTCCAGGATAAAATCCGACCTTTTCCCATAGCAGAGGATGCCCTTTGCAAGGGGTCTGGCCTCAGTCGCCAATCGGGGTGTGGGCCCCTTCCCTGGCCAGCTCCCTTGCCCTGCCGCTCTTCAGCTCACCGTAATGACCGCCTTCTGAGAAGCCGTGCAGGGTCTCTTGTGTGCGCTCCCATAGCAACCGCCCTCTCTCCACCAGCCACTCAGCCCCTCCATTGTAATCACCGGTTTACTCCCTCCCCCCCTTCCCCCACGCCTCTCCAGCTCCCCTGGATACAGGGGCCAGGTTTTGTATCTTTGTGCTTCTAGCACCTCGCCAGATGCTCGGCACACAGTAGGGATCTCTGGGTCTGTGACTGGAGCAAACGGCCCCACCACAGCTTTCTCAAGTGTCCCTTAGGTCACCAGCCCCCCGGGTGGGAAGAGGACCTGCTTCCCTTCTTAAAAATCTCCCTTGCCTCTGACCAAAGTGAAAACCAGCATCCAGGGCTTTCCGGCCCCCCTCTCAGTCTGCTCCCAGCCACCAAACACAACCCCTCTTCCTTCCTTTCCTCCTCCTTTCCAGCAATTCAACTGACATGGATCAAGCTCCAGTCAACAGTAGGTCCTACAGTGGGCACTGGGTTGTAGATAGATTGGGGGTGGGGTGGGGGGGGGTCTGCAAAACAAAGACCAACACATTAACAAGGTCTCTCCCTAGACTTGCTTTTCCTGGACTGGGCCCTGGAGTCATTCATTCAGCAGACAACTCCTGAGGGCCCCAGTACAAGGCTAAGAAGTCCAGCGGACAGGGAGAAAATCAGTCCTGCGTGCCCATCTCTGAAATATAAGACTGGAGGCCAACAACCTGAGCCCTTCCCGTCTGGTTGGCGCCTCTGGGCTCTCCTCCTCTCGGACCCCTCCTCCACCACAGCCACAAATCAACTTGACACAAAGGCATCCCCCACCTTCAGCCCCCTCTAAGCCAAAATGTGATCTTGAGTATGGCAGTCAGAGCTTGATGTGTTGCAGACAGCGAGTTGTTGCTAAAATTCCTGCCTGGCTGGGTTAGGGCCAAGAGTTCAGGGCATTTTCCTGAGAGGGAGTACAAAGCCCGGAGGGACCCGGGGCATCAAGAGAGGGCAGCGGGGAAGAATGCAGCCCACCGGCTCCAGAGGAGCCAGCGGGGAGGCTCAGGGGTGACTCTGGGGCCATCCCTGATGTGCAGAAATCAGCAGAGAGTTTGTAGAGACCTCTGCCTATCTGTTTGCAAAATGCTGCAGGATTCCCAGGGCATGAGCAGGAGCAGGGAAATGCAAACTTCAAAATATAGGCCTGGGCTGAACATGAGAATTAAGTTCCTATTTCTTTCGATGTGGTAGCCCCTCTAATCTGTGGGAGTTTCCCTATTTTTGTTTGTGGGGGATTTAATTAGAGAACTGTCCCACCCCCACATGTTGAGTGGGAAACAGATGTGCCTGATGAGGGTTAGCCTTTGAATGGACCCAAGTGCCCCAGCCCTGTGCTCGCATGGGAAAGGAACGCTGCCTAATGCATTGATCCCTCGGCATGCGGTGTCAAGTGTGTGCGCTCCGGGAGACGGTTCCCACACTCGGAGCCCTTAGAGGAGATTAGTGGTATACAAAATGGCTGGGAGTGAATCTACGTGGGTACAATTCTGCAGGTACAGCGCCAGGAACAGCATCCAGGGAAGGATGCAGCCAGGGAGGCTTAGCTGATGAATGGCTCTCAGAGAACCTTTAGGAAGGAGGCTGTGCTACCAGCTCCCTTCAGGGGCTCTCTGGGAGATCCCTCAGAACGACTGACACAGAATTTCATGACATTTAGAAAAGATGCAGGGAGAGGGGGCAGGGAGGCTGGGGCTCCTGGGCTGAAGGCCACTTTTGCCTTACCCAAGGGCAGATCTGCAGCTGCTTCTCCCACAGCTGTTCTGGAGGAATCCTGCCCAGGAGAGCTGCCCCGTGCAGAGAGCCCTGTGGTGGGGGCTGGGGGCTCACTGGGGCTTATGCTCAGCTTCTGTCCCCGTTTCCTGATTCTCTGGAATAAGGAGCTCCCCCAGATGTTGGGTGGCTGGGACACAATGGGGACGGGAAGGAACAGTCAGGAAAACAGGGGCTGTCCAGAGGTGCCTCCCAGCCTGCCTAGGAGAGACCTGAGCTGTCTCCTCCCATTTCCTCCTTTCCCAGCGCCACAGTGCAAGTTCCTCTGTGAGAGGCAGGAACCATTACCAACCGCGCTGTGAGCACTTTCCTTCATGAACTTGGCCCTAGGTTTACATTTTCTTGGAGAGGCGTCAGGTTTAATCCTCTCCAGGGCATGCTCACAAACACGGAGAAGGAGACCCAGAAACAAAATGTCTCCTTTTAGCACCGAATGTTTCTCTTCCATGTTGGGACCCCATCAGAAAGGAATGTGGAAGACCTCACCTGGATGTCCTTTATCATGATGCTGTAAGCAAGGCCATGAGACTCCAGATACGCTTTGATTTCTTTCAGTTCAGAGAAAGGAACTCTCATATCCACAGGGAGGCTGGGCCTGGCTGGGGCGCGCCAGAAGTCCACCTTGTTCCCGAAGGAAAGAAAACCAGGTGCATTATTACATGTCCTTACACACAATCCTTTAGGCACTCTGGAGGGCGAGATAATCTGCTATGCAGTCCTCCCCTTTATCTGCAGAGGATACATTTCAAGACCCCTAGCGGGGGCTCGGCACCTATGGCTCAACAGGCTAAGGCGCCAGCCATGTACACCGGAGCTGGTGGGTTCGAATCCAGCCTGGTCCCGCCAAACAACAATGACGGCTGCATCCAAAAAATGGCCGGGTGTTGTGGCAGGCGCCTGTAGTCCCAGCGACTTGGGAGGCAGAGGCAGGAGACTCGCTTGAGCCCAGGAATTGGAGGTTGCTATGTGCTGTGATGCCACAGCACTCTCTCCAGGGTGACAGCTTGAGGGCTCTGTCTCAAAAAAATAATAATAATAAAACAATTATAATGATATACAGCATCCCTACTTTTGCTGTTATTAAGTCAAATATAGATTACTTAAAGATAAGGACCACAGTACCGCAACAGTCCCTCTGATAACTGAGATGGCCAGCCGGAGGGGAGCATCAACAGGGCAGAAACATGAGATCTCATCACACTACCAGAACAGCACACAATTTTAAATTCATGAATTATTTGTTTCTTCTGGAACTTTCCATTTACTATTTCCAGACCTTGGTTGACCGAGGATAAGGGGGACTGCTACATACTTAAAAGAGCTCTAATTCCATAACAAAAACCCTAAGGCTGAGCAGAAAGACCAGGACAAACAAAATCCCAAGTCACTGGGTTTCTTTCCCTCATTTCATCTCTCCTCATCTACCCCACACATGTCACAGCTTCACTTGGATCCAAAGAGCCCTAAAGAATCCTAAAAGTGAGACTTTAACATTGTCTGGGCCATTAACATAGACAGGAATCTTGACCAGGAGAGAGTGACATCATTGCGCCCAACCCCTGGAGAGGCAAAAGAGGCTGAATCTCCACCCACATGTCAGCTTTTTGCTATGTCTCTTTTTTAATTTGTAAAATGGAGAGAATTATTATAAAATGTTAAGAGTCTTGGCAATAGGGACACTCATACAAGTAGGAGGAAGGGCTTTGGGTCAAATCCAGAAATATCTGGTTGTTTCAACAGCCCTCAAACAAAACCCTCCTACTATAATAGTCGAATAAAATGTTTCCCATTGTGAAAAACTGCAGAAGACAAGTGTTCTCAGAAACAAACACTCAAGCTGACAAGGACGAACCCAAATAAAACACGGATTTGCCAAGCTAAGCCAGTTCACTTGGGAAGCAGATGTGTCCAGTCTCCGTGCCACGTGGCATCCCACCGGGAGGCATCTGTGCCTCCCATGTGGTTTTTGGAAATTTCAGCCATTTGCTGAGAGGCTCCCCGACAGGGTTCTCTCAGCAGCCTCCTGCCCAGGACAGAGGGGTTGGCTGAAGGAGCCGCAGCTCGAAAAGGAGGCACAGCCTTCTGGGCAAATATCCCCAGTTTTTCCTGAAAAGGAGCCACATTCTATTTTTCCATAGTCTTATGCTCTTTGGCAGAGACGTCAGGGGGCTGGGTTTGGGATGGGGGGATGGGGCGCTGAAGGTGCAAGCCCTGTGGGGGGCTGTCCCCGAGCCCTCAGGAGTCCTCACCTTCTGGGGCTTCAGGCCCTCCAGGTCCCTGAGAAGTGAAAGCTGCGTCTCATCTTTGGCCAGAACTCGAAGAACCTGGTCTCTGGAAAAATATGAGGAGGGGTGGAGAATGCCCGGGAGAAGGATTTCTGGAAGGCTGTGTCCCTCGGAAGGGAAGAAGTCGGGAGGCACCGTGTGGGCTGAGGAGCCCTCAGCGGGATGGACTTGTGCACAGCTCGGAGGAGCACGTGGTCCCTCAGCCTAGAGCCCCAGGCTCTCCAGCCCAACAGCACACGACCCAGACGACTAAATAAAGCCTCTCCATGCTACTGAAGGAAGAGCTGAGACAGGAAAAGCAGGAAGGAAAAGGAACATGGAGGGCAGAGTGTGTGTGTGAGAGAGAGAGACAGAGAAACAAAGGGAAGATAAAGAGGAGAAGGGACTAGCTGAGGGGACCAGGATCGGGGGCACACTTTGTCCGAACCTTGTGGAATGTCTTACATGGAGGAAGCCAAGCTCCTTCCTTCCCAGGGGAGGCTGGGAGGCGGCCCCCGTAGGTGTGAGCTCTGAGCTCTGCCACCTGGGACGGTTCTGGCTGCCTTCCTGGCTGGCTCTGAGATGTGGGCAGTGAGCCCCTCTCTGGGCTGTCTCTCTCCTACTATGCAGATACCATGGAGTATCTATCTTTTGAGATCTTTGGGAGACTCAAATCATGTCCATCAGGGCCTGGAGCATAGTACTTGAATTTACCATTATTCAAAGGAGGACCACACCACGCCCATTTGGGGCAGGGGCACATAGTGTCATGGGGGTTAGTAACTTGAGAAGCCGAGGAAAGCTCTGAACCCTTCACCCCCAAAGGAGTACTACTGTATATGAAAACTGTTACATGTGACCCCAGGGCATTCTTGGAGCCTGAAATCTACCCCTTGGACTCCAGATTCAAAAGTCTGAATATGGTGAGGGTCACAGCACAGCAGAGCAGCCTGCCCAGGAGACTGCAGAGCTGGAGGCAGGTTCAGGACAGGAACCCAAATCCTGCCTTCTTTGCCTCAGTCAGGAGCCAGCAGGACAGCCACCTCCTGCTGGGACACCAGGTGCCCTAGCTCCGCCCGTCCTCCCTCTTCTGTGGAGCAGTCACTCACCCTGTGAAATTCATTTGGCCCAAAGCTGCTGCCAGAATAAAGCTGAAGACCAGGAGCGTCCGCCTGTCCACAGGGCACAGCACGGGGCAGGTCCCTCCACTGGGGCCCCCCTGCATGCTTCTTCCTCCAGGCGAGCTTCAAAGGCTTTCCTGGCACCCGGACATGGCCTAGGCTTCAGGACGGTGCAGCACCTAGAGACCGGCAGGCCGGGCCTGAGAAGGGGCGTCAGGCTGCTGGGGAGACCCCGCGTGTGGCCGCCACACACTAGGCCTCCTGGGAGCTAGGGCCAGCCCGCCCCCCACCCAGGCACACCCTCTCCTGAGAAAAGGAGAGGGGAGAGAGGAAGAGCAAAGGCAAGCCCTGGGCTTTTCTCCCTCTCAGGACGTTTGCTGGGCCAGCCTCTGGGGAGCCTCGAATCCTCCATCTCCAGAGGGAGACGAGGGTAGCCAGAGCCCCTATGACATCACTCCTTTCTTCCCTCCTCTGCGAAATCTCTTTGGCTCTCCTCCTCCCCCCGCAACCTCCTCGTGCTTCCCCTGGGCCGTGTCCTCCTTACACGGAAGGGTGTGGATGTCGGTGAAAGATGGCTAGGCTTACAGACAGACACTGGGTGTGCAATTCCTGTCTAACAGAGCTGGGGCGACTGACCTGATCTCTCTAAATCTCAGTTTACTCATTAGTTAAATGGGGCTAATAACACCTCCCCTGCCTACTTCACAGGGTTGGGGGGGGAATTAGGTGAGACAATGGGGGTGAAGAGGCTTAGTAAAGCCTGCGAAATGGAAGGTATTGCTATTTCAAAGGTGTTAGCTCTCAGTTACGGCTGCATCTTAGATTAAGTGCAACAGGCAAAAGAGGAAGAGAAGAGAATGAAGGAGAGAACGAAGGAATTATCTACTGCACAAGAAGGAACTCAGTCAAGATTCCCTTTGCTCTATCTTCAGGTGGTCACCATTATGCTGGGACCGGTAGTTCGTTTGCTGCTAGACATGAAGATCACTGCAGTCATTATTATAGCTCTCAACAGACAGCAGGGTCAATTCCTCAGTCCTGCCGAAGCCCCGCACAGTCCCCTTTATGGTCTGGGGACAGGAGGGATAAAGCAGAGCCAGCACACAAAGCAGCCATATTGGAAGGGAAACGTGAAAGATGATGCCTGAATGGTAAATGATGGATCTAACAGGAAACCCACGGGAGGTGGGGGAAGGCAGAGACTCAATCCAACAAAGTTGTTCAGCAGAGGACGTCCACAAAAGGCCACTTAGCTGTCACCGGCGATTCTCAGAAGCCCCCCTCCCCATCCATACTTTCCCAGAATGGCCAATTAATTGGCCATGTGTGCAGAGAGGGGAGCTCTTTTATTGACAGAGTGCCCTGCTCCCCCACCCCCTCGTCCTACTTCATTATTTCATGGTTCAGCTATTCAGACGTGCCAAACTCTCCTAGAACCCGGGCTTTGGGAACTCTCAGACGGTGACATTAGCAAAGGGTTTAAGGACCTAGAAAAGAAAGCAATTATGCTTGTCACCCAAGTAACATTCAGCTTCAGTAGCACCGGGAATAAGAGACTAGAAACAAAACAAACAAAAAAAAAAAGCTCAGAATTTAAAAGAAAAAAAGTGGGGATGCTGCTAGTCACCAAAAGTCACCCAACATCTTCTTGTTCAAAAGCATCATTTTAAGTCACTAACAAGACAACTATCCCTGTATTCGGTTTAGGGTGGGGGGAGAGAGAGCAGGAGAGCGAGAGCAAGAAAGAGAGCGAGAGAGGGGAGCGGTTGGGATTCTTGAGAACTCTATGGCAGCACTTCCAATGGAACTTTCTGTGATAATGGAAACGTTCTATGTCTGCCCTGTCCAATAGGGTAGCCACTAGCCACTCGGGATGTGGCTATTGAGACTCAGAAATAGACTGTTAGAGGTTATGTAATTTTAATTCATGTAAATACAATGCAAACGGGCATATGTGGCTACCGTGTCGACCAGCAGGGCTCTATGGGGATTTGAGGCAGAAACACAGAGCTATGCTTGTCCTAATACCCGGTGTTGACTTCTTATTCATAATTACATATTCATCTAATTATTTACTCATAAGTGTATACTGAAAACCTACCATGTGCCAGGCCACTTAGAAGTAAAACCGAAAGCAACACATACCTGGCCTTTATCTTTCTATTTTTTTTTTTTGAGACAGAGTCTCAAGCTGTTGCCCTGGGTAGAGTGCTGCATTGTCATCATAGCTCACAGCAACCTCCATCGCTTGGGCCCAAGCTATCCTCTTGCCTCAGTTTTTTCTATTTTTAGTAGAGACGGGTTTCTCGATTTGCTTTAGGTTGGTGTCGAACTCGTGAGCTCAAGCAATCCACCCGCCTTGGCTTCCCAGAGTGCTGTGATGACAGGCCTGAGCCACTGCATCCGGCCCTGGCCCTTACACTTCTAATGGGGTAAGTAAATGATTAATTTACAAAGCACTCAGATATTACTGGGCATTGTGGCGGGTGCCTATAGTCCCAGCTACTTGGGAGGCTAAGGTAAGAGAATCACTTGAGCCTAAGAGTTGGAGGTTGTTGTGAGCTGTGATGCCACAGCACTCTACCGAGGGTGACATAGTGAGACTCTGTCTCAAAAAAAAAAAAAAAGAACACAGATAAATGTGACCTCATAGTGCAAAGGTAATACATTTGCCTCCAGATAAATGTAAAAATATAGCTTGTGCATGTGCTACAAGGACACGTAATCTGGACTCTATATTGGCTGAAAGAGGGTTTCCCTAAAGAAATTTTGTTGGAGAACTTTTTTTTTCCTATACGTATATGAGTTTGATACCTAAATAATCCTCTTGAGGTCAAAGAATGCAAGACAAAATATTTTTAATAACTTTTTTTTTTTTTTGAGAGAGAGAGACTCACTGTGTTGCCCAGGCTGGTTTTGAATTCCTGACCTCAAGCAACCCTCTACTGTCAGCCTCCCAAAGTGCTGGGAGCCACATGCTCAGCCTAATAACAACTTGCAAAATGCATCACTGGTTTGGCACAAAAGCAAAAATCTACAGCTCCCACAAAGAAGTAAAAGCCAGACAGACACCAAAAGGTAAGCAGACTTTCCCCTCAAGATGTCTCTGAACCCCAGTGTTCTTCATCTTCCTCCTGGAATCTAAGATCATTTTCCTTCTGCTTTGAATCTGTCTTTTCAGATTTGCCTTCATTAAAGGTCTCTGTATTTATTTATTTGAAAATTCTGTTTTGCTCTCATTTTTCAAAGAGGATTACTGCATTGATAAATTCTAGGTTGATTATCGTTTTTTCTCCCAGCATATTGAAAATTTTCTCCCACAGTCTTCTAGCTTCAATTTTTGCTGTTCAGAGGTAATAGGTTGGGCTGTTTATTGCTCTTTAATAGGTAATTTTTTGTTTTTACTCCTGGTTGCTTTGAAGAGCTCTTTGCCTTTGATATTCTAGAATCTTATTATCATGTATTCTTCAGAGATGGGCATTTCTTTTGTTTTGTCCTGCTTGAGAATCATATGAATTCTTATACCTGAGTATTGCTTTCTTTCCACTATTTTCAACATCCCTCAGCCATTATACTTTTGAACATTGCCTCTTTTCTACTCTCTCTATTACCTTCATCTGGAACTTGTGATGTTTTGTTTTGTTTTGAGACAGGGTCTGACTCTGTCACTCGGGACAGAGTGCAGTGGCATCATCATAGTTCATTGTCATCTCAAATTCTGGACTCAAGTGATCCTCCTGCTTCAGCCTCCAGAGTAGCTGGGACTACAGGTGCCCACCACAACATCTGGCTAATTGGAACTTTTGATTAGATAGATGATAGTCCTTCTCTAAGACCTTTCACCCTTCTGTTATATTTCCATTTCATTGTTTCTCTACATTCCAGATAATTTTTTTGTATCAAATATTTGTTTTTTTATTCCAGTTAACTGATTCTGCCATCTGCCAAATTGAATCTGTAATTTCATTGATCTGCTAAGTTTTACCTTTCAATAGCTACAGTTCATCGATTCTGAAACAATTTTCCCCTACATTTTATAACATTTCTGAAATCAGGGTGCATCTTATAATCAGTGGCATCTTGCAATGATAGTTGGCCATGTTTTTATTGTCACACAAAATTAATGTGCATTTTTATAATCAATCTTGTTTTATAGTCAACACAATATGGCATTAACTTCTCATTTTTAGAAGTTCTGTTTGATTCTTCTATTTGACTCAAGCCCAAATCTCTTGAATTTCTAATCTATCTTAGAACTCCTTGGTTGTTTCTTTAAACTTGCAAAATGTAGTTCGTTCATAGTCTATGTCAGATAACTACAGTATCTAAAGACTTTGTAAGTCTATTTGTGCTGTGTTTTGTTTCTGCTGGTTCTCGCTCATGGTGTATTTTCTCGGGATTATCTGTGAACCAGTCCCTTGCTTTGAACATTTATCTATGGAAATCCTTTGAGGTCTGCATTTAAAGACGACTTCCTTCAAAGAGGATTTGCATTTACTTTTGTAAGTTGCCTGGGGACACTACCAATTTAAGACTACTTTAAATTAAACTATTTGTTTAAGATTTTTTTTTTTGGACTGCATAGTTGGCATAAATTTAGACCATAAACTCATGTAGTAACTTAATGTATGGTTATGAAATCTCAGGGAATATTTCTCTTAGGATCATCTAACAATAAGATTTTAGGTCCTGGAAAATAATGTGATACCTTATTTGTAAGTGGGTAATCAAAGATAAAATATCTTAAGGTCATAGGTTTGTTAATGGAAAGGATAGATATTGATAATTTTTTAGACTTGGGTAATTATGCATGTTCTAATAGAGCAACAAATGAAAGGATAGGCACAGAGTAGAAAGGGTAAAGATGAAAGGAAAAGGGAAAAAAATGAAACAAAAAAGACGAGAAAGAAATGTTTTAAAAAGGAATCTTTTTTTTTTTTTTTTTTTGCAGTTTTTGGCCGGGGCTGGGTTTGAACCTGCCACCTCCGGCATATGGGGCTGGTGCCCTTCTCCTATGAGCCACAGGCACCGCCCCTAAAAAAAGGAATCTTTTAAAGTAGAACAAATTGGCTCTGCGCTTGTGGTTCAACGGGCTAAGGCACCAGGCACGTATACCTGAGCTGGCGGGTTCGAATCCAGCCCAGGGCCCACCAAACAACCAGAACAGCTGCAACCAAAAAATGCCCAGGTGTTGTGGTGTGCCCCTGTAGTCCCAGCTACTTGGGAGGCAGAGGCAAGAGACTCTCTTGAGCCCAGGAATTGGGTGTTGCTGTGAGCCGTGATGCCACAGCACTCTATCCAGGGTGACAGCTTGAGGCTGTGTCTCAAAAAAAAAAAAATAAATAAAATAAAATAAAAAATAAAGTAGAACAAATTGGTAGGATTACAGCTGTGAGCTACCGTGGGTGGATTGCTTGAGCTCAGGTTGGGACCAGCCTGAGCAAGAGCAAGATCCCATCTCTAAAAACAGCTGGACATGGTAACAGGTACCTGTAGTCCCAGCTACTCTGGTAGCTGAGGCAAGAGGATCACTTGAACCCAAGGGTTTGAGGTTGCTGTGAGCTATGACACCATGACAGTCTAGCAAGGGTGACAAAGTGAAACTCTGTCTCAAAAAAAAAAAAGTAGAACAAATTGGAAAGACATTAAAAATAACAAGCTTATCTACATATATTTCCAGTAATACTGAATGTAAATGGATTTAACTCTTTAGTAAACGACAAAAATAACCAAAATAGATTTTTTATTTTATTTATTTATTTTTAACTCAAGGTAAAAATGCCTCAGCCTCCCAAGTAGCTGGGACTACAGGCATCCGCCACAACGTCTGGCTATTTTTTGAGGTGAGGTCTGACTCTTGCTCAGGCTGGTCTTGAACTTGTGAGCTCAGTCAATCTGCTCACCTTGGCTTCCCAAAGTGCTGGGATTACAGGCATGAGCCACCACACCCAACCCTCAATATAGATTTTTTAAACCTAGCTAAACATAGTCACAAGAGATACACTTAAAACATAAGAACAAAGAAAAATTAAAAATCAACAATGGGGCTCGGCGCCTGTGGCTCAACGGGCTAAGGCACCAGCCACGTACACCTGAGCTGGCGGGTTCGAATCCAGGCCCCTGGGCCCGCCAAACAACAATGACGGCTGCAACCAAAAAATGGCCGGGTGTTGTGGCGGGCGCCTGTGGTCCCAGCTACTTGGGAGGCGGAGGCAGGAGACTCGCTTGAGCCCAGGATGGGAGGTTGCTGTGAGCTGTGAGGCCACGGCACTGTGTCCAGGGTGACAGCTTGAGGCTCTGTCTCAAAAAAAAAAAAAAAATCAACAATAGACAAAAAGTATTCCAGGTAAATGCTAAAAAAAGAAAGCAACTTTAGCTTTATTAATGTAAGATAAAATAACCTTTAAGGAAAAAAGGCATTATTTAAAATAAGAAGATCTGCCAGGCATGGTGGCTCATGCCTGTAATCTTAGCACTGTAGGAGGCGGAGGTGGATGGATTGCTTGAGCTAACGAGTTTGAGACCAGCCTCAGCAAAAAAAGCAAGACCCCCGTCTCTACTAAAAATAGGAAAACTGAGACAAGAGGATCGTTTGAGCCCCAGAGTTGGAGGTTGCTATGAGCTATGATGCCACAGCACTCTACCCAGGGTGACAGCTTGAGACTCTATCTCAAAAAAATAAAAATAAAAATAAATAAATAAATATTAAAATAAAATAAAATGATGGGGGCGGCACTTGTGGCTCAGTGCATAGGGCACCGGCCCCATGTACTCAGTGTGGCAGGTTCAAACCCGGCCCCAGCCAAACTGCAACAAAAAAGTAGCCGGGTGTTGTGGCGGGCGCCTGTAGTTCCAGCTACTTGGGAGGCTGAGGCAAGAGAATCGCTTAAGCCCAAGAACTGGAGGTTGCTGTGAGCTGTGACACCATAATACTTTACCAAGGGTGACAAAGTGAGACTCTGTCTCTAAAATAAATAAATAAATAAGTAAAACAAGAAGTTCACTATCTAATGATATTACTTTTAATTTCCCAAGGATATTTAACATATAAAAATACCCAGGAATAATACTAAGAAAAATGTGCGATCCTTCCTGGAAATAATTATAAAACCACTTTAGAAAATGCTAAAGTTCTAAACAAATCCAACGATATACCGTGCTCTTGGAAGACAACTCAATGTCATAAACGTATTCATTTTCCCCAGATAGATCCAGAGATTAATGTAACTGTAACTCAAAGCCCAACAGTTCCACAAAACTTTGCAAGTTGTTAAAAACATATATGAAAAAACAAAGAACCTAAGAAGTGTCAAGGTAATCCTAAAGAAGAATGAGATGGGAGATCTTTCTATACCAGACATTAAAACATATTATAAAGCTATAATTATTGAGACAATGTAGTGTTGGCACAGACAGGCAAGTGGAACCTAACACGGAAACAAACCCAAGCATATTTGGAAACTTCATTTTCTTGTAGACTTGGCAGAGCAGATCGGTGTGGAACAGATAGACTATTCAATAAACGTTGCTAGGACAATTATAGATCTATGTGAGAAAATGAAATTAAATTCCTATCACACCACATATAGAAATCAACTCCATGTAGATTAAAACTTTTAAATGTAGAAGGCAAAACTATAATATGCTTAGAAGACAATATAGAAGATATGTTTATGACATTGGGATAGGGAATAGTTTTTCTAAACAAGATACAAAGGATAAAAAAAAAAAAAAAAGGCACAGCACCTGTAGCTCAGGGTGCCGGCCACATGTACCAAGTTTGGCAGGTTCAAACCTGGCCTGGGCCTGCCAAACAACAATGACAACTACAACAACAACAAAAATAAAATAGCCAGGCGTTGTGGAGGGCGCTGTAGTTCCAGCTACTTTGGAGGCTGAGGCAAGAAAATCGCTTAAGCCCAAGAGTTTAACCAAGAGTTTGAGGTTGCTGTGAGCTGTGACGCCATAACACTCTATCAAGGGCAATGTAGT
This sequence comes from Arctocebus calabarensis, assembly GCA_963573935.1. NCBI lineage: Eukaryota > Metazoa > Chordata > Mammalia > Primates > Lorisidae > Arctocebus > Arctocebus calabarensis. The sequence continues at coordinate 64,417 of CAUYON010007368.1, forward strand.
GAGATTTATGTCAAAAAAAAAAAACAAAAAAACTGCATAAAGATTCCCATAAAGGAAAAGATAGATAAAAAGCAACTCTGGTCTTAAGACCCTGCCTAATAATAGAAAGCTGACCTCAAACTGAGAGAACATATTTGTAACATATAAAACTGGTAAAGAATTAATATCTAGAATATATGAAAAAGGGCTGTGAATCAGTTTTTTAATGGGCAAAAAACATAAAAGGGCTTTTCACAGAAGAGAACTCACAAAACACTATAAACGGTAATCAGGCAAAAGCAAATTAAAACCACGGTGAAATTACTATATCACATCATCAAGTTGGCAAAAGTTTTAAAAAATCAGTCAGTACCAAGAGTTGGCAAGGACAGGCAGCAATACAATCTCTCCTCTTCCAGCGGAGCTTGGCGAAATCGCTTTGGAAAACAGTTGTTACCTAGTAAAGCTGAAAATGTCTTGCACACACTATGCCCTAACAATTCCACTGCTAGCTACAGGTATATGCCCTAGAGAAACTCTTGTGCCATACAAAATTGGATAAGTGGGTAGAAATGTAGTCATACAATGGAATACAACAGAGCAGAGAAAATCAATTAACCACAGCTATGCATCCTCATGGATAAACCTCAAAAACGTAGTGTTGACCGAGAGAAGACAGGTCAGGACACACACTGTATGTTTCCATGTACATATGCCCACAAAACAATACATTGTTTAGGAATTTACAATGTGCCATAATTACAAGAAAAAGGAAGAAAATGACTAGCACAGATAGGTGGTTTCACCTAGAGAAAGGAAGAGAAGGGAGTGCGTTTGAAGGACACATGCAGCTACTTAGATAATGTCTATATTCATGTTTTTGAGCTGAATAGTGGGTCAGAGTGTCAATTTTATTTTTAACAGGACATGGAAGTTTTATATGGGGTTTTATATGTATGATACACTTCACGATAAAATATGTTTTAAAGGCAATATGGGCAAGTTGATGGCTTACCTTTCATAGTGAATCAGCAGAAAAATACTTAAAACTGAAAAATCAGGAAGCAGCAGTCTAAGGCCTTTACCTAGGTATCTAGGTCTGAATGTGAACACCAAGGCTCAAAGGACTCAGGTTGGTTGTTTCTGATAATCAAGACTGGGAAGAAGCTTCAAGGGGCAGGACTCTGATGCATTTCACAAGTCTTGTAGAACCATTTGACTCTTCAAACAATGTAGTGTATTACTGATACGCAGTGGCTCATGCCTGCAATCCCAGCACTGTGTGAGGCCAAGGCTTGAGGCCAGGAGTTCAAGACCAGCCTGAGCAGTATAACAAGACCTCATCCCTACAAAAAATGTTAGCCCCATGTGATGGCACCAGCCCTGTAGTCCCAGCTACTCAGGAAGCTGACATAGGAGGACCAGTTGAGCACAGGAGTTCAAGGTTACAGAGAGTTAAGACTGTGCCATTACACTCCATCCTGAGCAACAGATCAAGTCCTTTCCTCTAAAATAAATAAATAAATATATAGTCCGGGCACAGTGATTCATGCCTGTAATCCTAGCACTTTGGGAGGCAGAGCACTTTGGCTGGATCTCCTGAGCTCAGGAGTTCGAGACCAGCCTGAGTAAGAATGAGATCCCATCTTTAAAAACAAATCTTCTATAAACAGTAATCAGACAAAAGCAAGGGCATTGTAGCAGGTACCTGTAGTCTCAGCTTCTTGGGAGGCTGAGGCAAGAGGATTGCTTGAGCCCAAGAGTTAGAGACTGCTGTGAGCTATGATGCTATGGCACTCCACTGAGGGCAACAGAGTAAGACTCTGACTCAAAAAGAAATATATATATATATATAAATTTTTTCTCAAGTCAAGTGGTATGTGATACCTAGAGTAGTCAAATTCATAGAGACAGAAAGTAGAATGGTGGCTACCAGGAGGAAGGGACAAATGGGAAATTATTGTTTAATGGGGACAGAATTTCAGTTTAGAAAGATGAAAAAGTCCAGGGGGTGGTGGTGATAGTTGCTCAACAATGTAGATGTATTTAATGCCACTGAACTGTACACTTAAAAACAATTAAAATGGTAAAATTTATGTTATGCATATTTTACTACATAGTCAACTAGACCATAGTTAACTAGACCAAGTATGGTGGGCACATTTCAGGAAACCTGATTCTTGCCCCGAATCCCTTCCTCATTAAAGGTATTAATTCCGACCTCTGCTGGGGACCACCCTGACGGTCTCCAGAGAACCAACATTTGCAAATAAAACTCCCAAACTAAATTGTTTAATCTCCAAGAGTCCCCTTTGAGTGCTTTGTGGAAATAAATACATCAAGTGTAATCTTTAAAAACAGAACAACAGAGCTCCATCATTCACGTTCTAAAAGGATTCTATGATTAACAGGAGGATTTACTGCTGTTTCTTGAAATGGATGTTCGCCCCGTACAATCAAAGTGTGATTTAATTAACAGAAAACAGCCTTATCCCACCTTCCAGAAATATGCCAAGCAGGTGTTTTCAAGAAACTAAGTATTGAAAATCCAAGAAAATAATGATCCACCACAAAGGTAGTCAAGTGGTTCTCTACTGACTCTACTTCCTCATCCAAAAATTTCACCCTGGGTCACCCCAGGGGGAAGCCATAGCCAACTGACCATCTCTCTCGCCAATTTAACTAAGCCACTCATGTAACTCTATGCTGTATTTTTACCTCATTCTTTTCTATTTATATTTTTGTTTACATTTTATGAAATTTATGAGTACAATGGCATTTGTACAGAATTTATAAATATGCAGTTACACAGGGTAGGTGTGACATGCTAGGTTTTTTGTTTTTTTTTTTAATTATAAGGATGCAGAACAAAACAAATCTGAAGTATGCTGGCCTAAAGTTCTCACTTCAATTTAGTTTGAAAAGCTTCACTGGGCACAGTGGCTCATGCCTATAATACTAGCACTCTGGGAGGCAGAGGCAGGTGGATTGCCTGAGCTCAGGAATTCAAGACCAGCCTGAGCAAGATAGAGACCTCTACCTCCCCCCACCCCTAACCCTAGTAAAATAGTAAAACTAGCTGGGCAATGTGGCAGGAGTCTATAGTCCCAGCTACTACTCAGGAGTCTAAGGCAAGAGGAGTACTTGAGCCCAAGAGATTGAGGTTGCTGTCAGCTATGATGCCATGGCATTCTACCCAGAGCATCTGACTCTGTCTCAAAAAAAAAAAAGAAAGAAAGAAAGAAAAGCTTCACACTGTCATGCCTCTGTTTCTCAAAGTACCTCTTCTCTCAAATAGTGTTGGGTGGCAAAATCTGATTTTTGGTTTTTTTTAATTTTTATTTTATTTATTTGTTTATTTTTAGAGACAAGGTCTCAGTCTCTCGCCCAGGCTGAGCATCATCATAACTCATTGCAAACTCAAATTTCTAGGCTCAAGAGATCCTCCTGTCTCAGCCTCCCTAGTAGGTAGAACTATAGGTGTGTGCAACTATGTCCAGCTAACTCTTTCTTTTTTTGAGACAGAGTCCCACTTTGTTGCCCCATGGTAGAGTGCCATGGCATCACAACTCACAGCCTCAGCCTCCCAAGTAGCTGGGACTATAGGCGCCCACCATAACACCCAGCTCTTTTTTTGTTGTTGCAGTTGTAATTGGTATTTAGCTGGCCCGGGCTGAGTTTGAACCCTCCTGCCTCAGTGTATGTGGCTGGCGCTGTAACCACTGTGCTACGGATGTGGAGCCTGTCCAACTAAGGTGTGTAAGCCCAGGAGCTGGAGGTTGCTATAAGCCGTGATGCCATGGTACTCTACCCAGGGTGACAGCTTGGAGGCTTTGTCTCAAAAAAATTAATAAATAAGTGGGTTTCTTATAGGCAACATATGCTTGAGTCTTGTTTTCAGTCCACTATGACAATCTCTGTTAATTGGTGTTCTTATGCCATTCATATTTAAATTTATGATTGCACCAATGTACACAATTATGATTTAATAAAACTAAAAAATAAAAAAACAAACAAAAAAATACTTTTAAAAAATATTTTTGTAGAAATGCGATCTCACTATTGCCCAAGCTGTTCTCAAACTCCTGGCCTCGAATCATCCTCCTGCTTGGCATCCCAGAGTGCTGGGATGAATCACCATGCCTATTCATTTTTTTAAGTTAAAAATGTATTTAAATCAATATTGATAGGTAAGGGAGAATTTCACTGTCTTCGATTTCAGCCTATTATGAAGTGAAAAGCTATTTACTGAGCACTGCTATGAGCAAGATTCTGCCTTTAGAACCTAGTTCCTGGTTGGGATTTTGAACTTTTGCTGCTTTTTTTGGTCACATAGAGTCAGAAGCATCTTTCCCCCAAGGCAGGCCTTCGGGATCAAGCAGTAGGGATTGACCTACTGCTAGGTCCATGTTGACTTCATCCTGGGCTTTACTTACATAAATTAAATAGTAACACTCCTTGCATGTGCTGAATTCAGTCCCTTGTATAATAGCTGACTTTTGTGCATCAAAGGACAGCAAGTGGAATGCCTGCTAATTTAGCACCTCACCTCACTTGTCTTCATCTAAATAGCAGTGTCTGTGCATGTTTTCCCCATGTTTTGTGCAAATTAGTGGAAAATGGAAAGCTGAAATTATTCATATCAGCAATTAAATACATGGGAAAAACTCGATGGAACTGAGATAGACTTGGAAATAAACATTTTGTGGCTCAGCGAGTAGGGCACTGGGCCCACATACCGGGTTCAAACCCAGCCTCAGCCAAACTGCAAAACAAAAAAATAGCCGGGCATTGTGGCGGGCGCCTGTAATCCCAGCTACTCGGGAGGCTGAGGCAAGAGAATCGCCTAAGCCCAGGAGTTGGAGGTTGCTGTGAGCTGTGTGATGCACAGCACTCTATGGAGGGCGATAAAGTGAAACTCTGTCTCTACAAGAAAAAAAAAAAAAGAGGCTTGGCGCCTGTGGCTCAACGGGCTAAGGCGCCAGCCACGTACACCTGAGCTGGCGGGTTCGAATCCAGCCCCAGGACCCGCCAAACAACAATGACGGCTGCAACCAAAAAATGGCCAGGCGTTGTAGCTGGTGCCTGTAGTCCCAGCTACTTGGGAGGCAGAGGCAAGAGACTCGCTTGAGCCCAGGAATTGGAGGTTGCTATGAGCTGTGATGCCATGGCACTCTATCCAGGGTGACAGCTTGAGGCTCTGTCTCAAAAAAAAAAAAAAATTGAAGGGCAGTGGAGTAATCTGGTTTAATTAAGATTAATCAGTTTATTCCGATTTTACAATTTACTTTGTAAGTGTGATTATTGTTGAAAACAGTAGGAGGTTTCCCCAAAAAACTAACAATAGAACTGTATAATCTAGTCATACCACTATTGGATGTATATCAAAAATCAGGAAAATCCATCTATTGAAAAGGTATCTGCGGTCCCATGTTTATTACAGCACTATTCACAATATTCAAGATACAGAATCACTTAAGTGTGTCCCTCAATGGATGAATGAATAAAGAAAATGTCATACGTATACTACAATAGGATATTCAACCATAAGAAAAGAATAGATGAAACTGGAAGTCGTTACGTTAAGTGAAATCAGTCAGGACAAAAGGACACATAGTGTATATTCTCACTCTTATGTGGTAGCTAAAAAGATGGATCTCCTGCAAATAGAGTGTAATGGTGGTTACCAAAGGAGGGGTATAATAAAAGAACTTGGTTAATGGTACAAAAATACAGGTAGAAGGAGTAAATTTTAGCATTGAGTAGTACAGTAGGGAAGTTAGAATTAACAGTAATGTATGTGTATTTCAGAATAGCTAGAAAAGAAGAATGAGAATGTTCCTAACAACAAAGATAAATGTTTGAGGTGATGGATATCCCAGTTATCCTCCTTTGATCATTATACATTGTGTACATGTATCAAAATATCGCGTGTACCCTCCAAATATTTACAACTATGCTGTATCAGTGAAAAAAAAAATACAAAAATTGCTTTGTGGTTTTCTGTTATGTTAATCATTACGCGTATATATTTTATTACACTGTGATTTAATTCATTCAGCAAATATTCGGGAATTTGCATTTTTGTGCACAGAAATGAATAAAATATATATGGTGCTTACTTCATTTAAATTTATAAAATTATAACTATATGGGTACTTACTATTTGCTTCCAATAACAATAACAATTGGAAGCAAATAGTAAGTACCCATATAGTTATAATTTTATAAATTTAAATGAAGTAATAATAGAAGTATACCCTACAAGGGGAGTTTGAGAAGTCAGGTAAGGTTTTTCTGAGAATGTGACATTTAAGATAAACCCTGAAGGATGAGTAGGGGTTAGCCCAGCGAAAGGGTTGCATCCTAGAGTGAGACATTCTCATATAGACACCCTCCTGAGGCATAGTAAGTTTACATATTCATTTAAGAAAAATGTATTAGGAAACTGAGGATTTTTAAAGTGGGGAGTTGCATAATCTATTGTGTGCTTAAATAAATGGGTTGGAATTTGAGAGACCAGTTAAGATTCTGCTGTAATAGCCCAGGCAGGAAATAATGGTGACTTGTACTGGGAAGGTGGCAGAGGACTAAACGTGAATAATGTGGAGATTTATTGTGGAGATAAAATTGACCACATTTGGTGTAATGAATTGGATATGGCACAGAGCGAATAAGGCGTCTAGGTTGTTTCCCATATTTTTGCTTTGTGCAACTTGAAGGAAGAATTGTTTTCAGGAGAAAGATTGAGATTTTACATTGGAGTGGGCTAGGTTTGGCAGTTTAACATTTCAGCTTGGCAGTCAGAACATAGGTCTTTGATGAACATCTAATTTGGATGATTATTTCAAGTTGTCATCAGTAATTGAAGATCTAGAGAGAGGGTAGAGTATGAGTAGGTGGCGGTAGATTGAGCGTGTCCTGAATTAGGCTTGGGGCCTCAGGGATAGAAGTGGGTGCATTCTAACGATACTTAAGGGATAAAGATATTCAAGGGTCAAGCATAGTTGACCCTTGAGTAACACAGGTTTGAACTGTGCAGGTCTGTTTATACAGATTCTTTTTTCAGTAAATAATACTAGAAATATTTTGGAGAATTATGACAATTCTAAAAAATTATAGGCGAACCATGTAGCCTAAAAATATTAAAAAACCAAAGCAGTAGTGTCATGAACACATAAAATATATGTAGATACTAGTGTATTTAATCATTTACTACCACAAAATACATAAAAATCTATTATGAAAAGTTAAAATTTAGGGCAGTGCCCGTAGCTCAGTGGGTAGGGTTCTGGCCACATACACTGAGGCTGATGGGTTCCAGCCTGGGCCTGCTAAAACAACAATGACAACTGCAACAAAAACAAAAAATAGCCGGGCATTATGGTGTGTGCCTGTAGCACCCGCTACTTGGGAGGCTAAGGCAAGAGAATTGCTTAAGCCCAAGAGTATGAGATTGCCGTGAGCTGTGGTGCTATGGCACTCTACCAAGGGCAACATAGTGAGACTCTGTCTCAAAAAAAAAAATGTTAAAATTTATTAAAACTTACACAAACACAAACTATACATGATATTATTCATAGTCATGAGAAATTTAAGGATACAATATTAAATCATATCTGTATAAAATTAATTGCAGTACATGTTGCACTACTCTGATAAGTTTGTGGCCACCTACTGTTGGTATTGCAGTATCAAGTGTTGTGAGTATCCACTTTATTTTTATTTTATTTATTTTTTTGAGACAGAGCCTTAAGCTGTCACCCTGGATAGAGTGCTCACAGCAACCTCCAATTCCTGGGATCAAGTGAGTCTCTTGCCTCTGCCTCCCAAGTAGCTGGGACTACAAGCGCCCACCACAATGCCCAGCCATTTTTTTGGTTGCAGCCGTCATTGTTGTTTGGCGGGCACGGGCTGGATTCAAACCCGCCAGCTCAGGTGTACGTGGCTGGTGCCTTAGCCTGTTGAGTCACAAGCACCGAGCCTGAGTATCCACTTTAAATGCTACATGATGATGATCTTGTCTTCGTGAGTATTGCTCCAGTAAAATTGCCTATCACAGTAAAACATGATTTCTTGCAATTCTAGGGTATTTTTCATTGTGTTTAGTACAATACCATAAACCTTAAATAATACCATTGGATCCATGTGAAGTACCACTAGTGGTGCTCAAAGTGTTTTCGAGAAGCAGAGAAGACTCACAATAGTATAATGAAAATGGCTCAAGCCATTCTCTTGTTTCAGCCTCCCAGGTAGCTGGGATAATAGGTGCCCACCACAACGTCTGGCTGTTCTTTAGAGATGGGGTCTCACTCTTACTCAGGCTGGTTTCAAACTCCTGAGCTCAGGTGATCACTCACCTCGGCCTCCCAGAGTCCTAGGATTATAAGTGTGAGCTACCACGCCTAGCTTGCTTCTGAGTATTGATGGCAGATTCCTGAAATGTAAAAATTACAAAAATTTAAGAAACTTGAGTGAGTTCTGACAGTTGGCCTGTGGTCTGAAGCTGCAGATCCCCTTCCCCAGCATGCAGCTCATCCACACTGTCCTGCTTCAGTTCCAGCTGTTCTCTAGGTCAGGTGACTGTGTTGTCTCTTCTCTCCACTCCCCAGCCTGAGGTACTTCAAGACCTAAACAATCTATGTGAAGTAGGCTCCTAGTGCCCGCTCATTCTGAATTTCCTTGACAGAGCCAAAGGTCCCCTGTTCTTTCTTTCCTTCTTATCCTCTCTGCACAGCTGGTCACTATTGGCTACTTCCTCTCTTATTTGTTCTCCTGACCTTAGGTTCCTACATTCATTTATTCATCACATGTTATTTAGCACCTGTATGACACTGGGGCATGTAATACTGTTCTTGCCTTGAGGACACTTACATCCTAACAGGGGAATGAAAGAATGAAAAATTATTTCCATAATTAATTTAGTACCCTTTGCCTTTGTGAAGAGAGCTCCCTCCTTCCCAAGCCATCTGAGAAAAAAGACAAGGGATAATTGAGAGGTGAAGACACCCAACAAGTGGTAGGGACAGGAGATAGGAGCAGAAGCACAGCTGGGGTAGCCAGATTTGGGGCTAAGAGGGGCTTAGCTGCCCCAGAGACAAGAGTGAAGGAACAGATAGGCACTGGTGGAGGACTTTGATGTGCCAAGACAGAAGGAAGTGGGAGGCCATAATGGTTTCTGACTGAGGTTGGACACCAGAGTTTGGAGTGATTTCACTAGCATTGTTACACCATTTTTTGTGTTTGTTTTGTTTTGTAGCAGTTCTGTATCTAGCAAAAAGAAAACAAAAAGGTGGGTTGATTCAGGCCTGACTGAATCATGTTTGCAGGGGGAAGACACAGTTAAAAAGCAGGATAATGGGCTCGGCACTGTAGCTCACTGGCCACATACACCAAGGATGGCAGGTTCAAGCCCAGCCCGGGCCTGTTAACCGACGACAATTGCAACCAAAAAAATAGCTGGGCGTTGTGGTGTGTACCTGTAGTCCCAGCTACTTGGGAGGCTGAGGCAAGAGAATCGCTGAAGCTCAGGAGTTGGAGGTTGCCGTGAGCTGTGATGCCATGGCATTTTACTGAGGGTGAAATAGTGAGACTTTGTCTCAAAAAAAAAAAAAAGCAGGATAATGGGAGATCTGGGATGAAGGAGGTCCACTTTACTGATGTTTAAATATCTGAGTCACAGCAGGTTTGGATGATGACAGAATCCAGGTTGTGACTTAGGGAGTAGGGCTAGTGAGACAGTATAAATGAAGGCCCTTGGAGCAAAGGCAGTCAAGGACAAATTGGATATGTTGCTCAAAAGAGCAGTAAAACCGACATGGCAGACCGACTGTGGAGGGAAGCTATGAGCTAGCTGGTGTTAGTGCATGTTGAAAAGATTTTGCCAGATAGACGTGGGAGCCTCCTGACCTGTAGACATAGGAAAACATATCTGGAGCCTTTATATCCTGGAAGTGTCATGTATAGTCACAGAGATTTGCTTTGGGACATAATTGATAAACAACATGGAGAACAGGTCATTTGGGGGGCTTCCTTGCCTCATCAGGTGAGGCTCAGTTTGTTTGGGAAGGCCCCATGCCAAATCCCCTCAGCTCCCCCACCCCATCTCCAGCCTGCTCAAGGCACCTTTGATGAGTAGTCTTACTTAAGACCAAGACTTCATCCTGTCTGGTTACTGATGACATTGCAGTTTATCTTCATGACTGTGAATGGTGATGTGGTTCTTAGGGCTCCTAATGGCAGTGTCTGTTACAGAATGCATGATAATGCCAGACAGCGTCTATGCTGTCGGGTCACTAGGCTCTTTCCAGGCATAAGAAGATCTTAGGATTCCTCTTCCCATCCCCTCTTTTGCTAATACTTTGATGGCCCCTTCATAGCAGCTCATGATAGCTTTTGGAAAGAGAACCTACGGTTTCTATTTCATCACCTTTTCTATTAAATGTAGACAGGACTAATTTCTCCATAGGCCATGGGAAGAATTTCTGAGTATCCCTAGAATCAACTAAGACTCACATTCCTGAATTTTGTGAAAGGGCAGACATTGCACTGGCATCTTGGGTTTGCCTAATGGAAAATGTTTTCAATTTCATCACCAACTGTGATTTGTCATGGCATATTACTAGCGAGCAACATATTTCCCAAGGCTGTTCCTGAGGTTTTTTCAGAAGGCCTGATAATTGGAAATAACTATAGAAAAATTTCACAAATTTGAGCTGGTGGAAGAGGGTGGAGATGGCAAGTTACAAGATAATTTCAGAATTACTGGTACTTTAACACATTGACTATCACACTAGGAAAAAAGTTTTTGTTTCCATGAGGCCACACAAGTGTTTTATTAAGTCAAGATAGGTGAAGAGACTTGTGAGTTATATATGCTTCATGAGGCCCCAGGCTCAAAACTAGCATAAGTTTAACACAACTCACATAGCAGTTAATGTGTTAAAGCAATGATGATGTATTACGTTAAATGATACCCAGTGAGTTAGGATAAGTGCTCATTAATGTTTCAAAAAAGTCTTGGTGTGTGCCACACCTTTTGGGGGCAAAACATGATTATAAGAGGGACTTTACCCAATAATTGCAATCAATATAACATGGTTTCTTATACCCTCAATGAATCTCCAACAATAAAAAAAAAAAAAGGAGAAAAAAAGTAAATAAATATTTAAAAAACATTAAAAAAAATTTCAAAGAAGAGATCTTAACCAATTTGACAATAGAGGCTAAATGTTCTCAACAGTAGCAGGGCATTGTGTGTACATCACAAATTATGTTTAAACATGTAAAGATGTTGATTGGTGTAGCACATACAGCAATATGTCAATATAGTTTAATTTCCTAAACTGTAAGTGGCTTAAAGATACTTTCTGAAATCTTGTTTGTACAATTAAGACATTTGTTTAAGAAGGCATTTTTCTTAGCTGTTACAAAAACAGCCTGAAATTTCATAAATTCAGAATCATTTAAATTAGATAGGATGTCTTTTCCATAAAACAGCACTTTTATCCTTTCTACTTCTTACCTTACAGTTTTCCTCTTAAATGGATGGCAGCATCAATTGGAAGGGAAGATATGTTTTATCCATTTTTTTTCTGTACTTGCATTATCTATTTTTATTTCAAAAAAATTTCAGGCTTACAAGTGTTTTTTTGTTATGTAGATAAATTATATCACGTAGAAATCAGGGCTTTCCATCTCCATCTTTTTCTCTTTTATGCTGTACATTAAACAAATAAGAGTTGTCCAGACACTGTGGGTTACACCTGTATTCCTAGCACTCTGGGAGGCTGAGGTGGATAGATTGCTTGAGCTCAGAAGTCTGAAACCAGCCTGAGCAAAAGTGATACTCTGTCTCTACTGAAAATAGAAAAACTAGCTGGGCGTGGTAGTGCATGTCTATCGTTCAGCTACTTGGGAGCTTGAGGCAAGAGGATTGCTTGAGCCCAGGAGTTTGAGGTTGCCGTGAACTGTGATGCCATGACACTCTACCCAGAGTAATAGAGTGAGACTCTGTCTCAAAAAAAAAAAAGAAGAAGAATAGTCTTCGGCCACACATTAAATACACAAACAGTGATGAAGCTGCTAAGCAAAAGAAAAGTCTGTGCATACTTTTTGCAGTATTAGGTGCCACAGATAAGTAAAATAGTCCTCAAATAATCTACGTGCAGCCCATAGCCCGCAGGTTGGATATCCCTAGCACTGTATATGATAGGTGAATTTTTATCCTTCATCCCCTCTTAACCTGCTCCCTTTTTAGTTTCTAATGCCTGTTATTGCTCTTTATGATCAAACATATCTTTTGTTTAGCTCCTACTTACATAGTGTAAGGCCATGTGGTATTTGTATTTCCATCCCTGAGATACCTCCCTCAGGATGATAGTCTCCAGATCTTTCCAAGTTACTACAAAAGACTTTATTTTATTCCTTTTCATGGGTGAGTAGTGCTCCTTTGTGTGTGTGTGTGTGTGTGTGTGTGTGTGTGTGTGTGTGAAATCACATTATCCACTCATCAATTGATAGGCACTTAGACTGATTCTGTATCTTTGGTATTGTGAATTGTGTTGCAAGTAAACATTTGAACACAGATATCTTTTGTATACAATGACTTCTTTGGGTAGATTCCCAGTAGTGGGATTGCTATTTAATGATAGGTCTCCTTTTAGTATTTTGAGGAATCTCTATACTGCTTTTTGTAGAGGTTGTACAAGTCTACATTCCCCCCCAACAGTGTGTAAACGTTTCCTTTTTACTGAAACACATCAATATCTATTAATTTTTGGCTTTTTAATAATGCTGATTCTGGCAGGGGTATCTGGTTGGTATCTTCTTGTAGTTTTAATTTGCATTTCCCTAATAATTAATGAAGTTGAGCATTTTTCTTTTCTTTTCTCTTTTTTTTTTTGGCTGAATTCAGGGAACTTTATTGATGTTACATGACAAGGTAGGGCTCCCTAGGCCCCTCCCATTCTTTAGGGGGTCTGGTGTGAAAACTGTTGAGGGGAGATTCTCAGTGAAGTGGGGGACTGAGTAGGCAGGGGCACCCCAGCAGCTCTTTGTTTAGCTCCTACTTACATAGTGTAAGGCCCCAGGGCCTTTCTCTTCCTCTCGTGCTCTGGCTGGGGCTGGTGGTCTGGGGGTTCTTACTCCTCGAGGCCATGTGGGCCATCAGATCCACCACCCTGTTGCTGTAGCCAAATTCATTATCATACCAGGCAATGAGTTTGACAAAGTGATCATTGAGGGCAATGCCAGCCCCAGCATCAAAGGTGGAAGAATGGGGGTCACTGTTGAA